>UCOH01012685.1:23504-170127 GCA_900474275.1 Synergus japonicus
GAGGTAAATTTACAAAATCTTGTAAAACTACTACTGACTACTACGTTGGAAGTGATGATTTTACATTCTCATCAGAGAGAATATATTATTTCTTCACAGTGTAGTACAGTCTTAAAATCGTTTTTGAAATAGTTACCTAAAATTTTCTAATTGCAGAAAATACTTCATTTTCTTCAGTAATTTTCAACAAGAAGGACTTTGAAGACTTCAGAAAAAAACCGTAAAAATGTTTCGAACATTCCTAAATAATGGCATACGCAAACACGAAGTTGGATATTTTTGCAGCCTCTGTAAAAAAATTCTGTTAAGTGAACAAGCTGTCTTAAATCACTCTAACAAAACAAATTTATATCACAATAAATTAAAGCTGGTAAAGTTGATTCAATCTGACAAGGATTTAGATACTTTATCGGAAAGTATACTTAGACAGTTTGTCGAAAATCATATTTTTCAAGTTGGTTCTTCTGTTTATCGATGCAACTTTTGTGATTGTGAAATGCAGAGGGTGATAACTGTACTGCAACACATTAAAGGAAATCGCCATAATATTAAGAAAAAATTGTGCAAAAATGATATTTCTGAGAAAAATAATAAAGAAAATCCGTCAAAACGAAATCTTTCGTCAAATCCACAAACGTCTAAAAGTCTTCAAAATAAACAGGATTTGATCATAACAGCCTTAACAAAACAGCCGTCCAAACTCAAAAGTAATGTAAGTAAGTGCTCTGCCGTGCAATGTAAAATGAGCGTATCTGCAGTTCAAATAAGTCACCTGTCACTTTTTAGTATCTAAAATAAAATTCATCAAAGCTTTTCTTTCTAGTTTGATTTATAAACATGCGTTTCGAAATGCGAGATACATAGGTAAGAAATAGTATCAACCGACAACAAGAGAGCAGCTTTTATGAATTATATTTTAGATATAAAAATGTGACAGGTGATTTATCCGAACTGCAGATACGCTCATTTTACATTGCACGGCAGAGCACTTACTTACATTACTTTTGAGTTTGGACGGCTGTTTTGTTAAGGCTGTTATGATCAAATCCTGTTTATTTTGAAGACTTTTAGACGTTTGTGGATTTGACGAAAGATTTCGTTTTGACGGATTTTCTTTATTATTTTTCTCAGAAATATCATTTTTGCACAATTTTTTCTTAATATTATGGCGATTTCCTTTAATGTGTTGCAGTACAGTTATCACCCTCTGCATTTCACAATCACAAAAGTTGCATCGATAAACAGAAGAACCAACTTGAAAAATATGATTTTCGACAAACTGTCTAAGTATACTTTCCGATAAAGTATCTAAATCCTTGTCAGATTGAATCAACTTTACCAGCTTTAATTTATTGTGATATAAATTTGTTTTGTTAGAGTGATTTAAGACAGCTTGTTCACTTAACAGAATTTTTTTACAGAGGCTGCAAAAATATCCAACTTCGTGTTTGCGTATGCCATTATTTAGGAATGTTCGAAACATTTTTACGGTTTTTTTCTGAAGTCTTCAAAGTCCTTCTTGTTGAAAATTACTGAAGAAAATGAAGTATTTTCTGCAATTAGAAAATTTTAGGTAACTATTTCAAAAACGATTTTAAGACTGTACTACACTGTGAAGAAATAATATATTCTCTCTGATGAGAATGTAAAATCATCACTTCCAACGTAGTAGTCAGTAGTAGTTTTACAAGATTTTGTAAATTTACCTCTCTGAAAGTAAGTAATAATTGAACTGAATTGGACAGCTAGAGCTGCCAGAGAATCAAATTATTACCTACTTTCAGAGGTAAATTTACAAAATCTTTTAAAACTACTGCTTTGGAAGTGACATTTTTTTTACATTCTCATCAGAGAGAATGTATTAGATTTTTTTCTTCATATTATGCTATATATAAGTATATATAAGTTCATATATAGTATATATAAGTTCCCTACTTTGAAGGAAGCAATGTTTTATATTACAAGTTTTGGTATAATTTCAAAACGTAGTGGTAAAGTTACAAGAAATATTTTTTACAATGTAGTATAAGGAGTGCAGAAATACAAAAAAATATACAGTTTAAAAATACACAGTTTGAAGTGTTGTTTAGCAGGAAAGTGTTTCATGCTGTGAGGAAACTTATGTATCAGCGATTTTCACCGTAAATATCCTATTATATATTATAAATACGTCGATACATTTTCACTCTATACATCATTTAGAAATATTTGATTATATTTTTCGAGAAAAATAAGATATATATCAAATTTTTAGGTTAAAACTTGAATTCAACACACATAATACCCATTCTTGCAGCATTCTGTTATTTTAACAAATTTTAATCAACCGTAAATTCTATTTATTTATATATATATATATCTGTATGTTTTTGTAATATGTATACTATTTACCTGTTTATAAAATACAATAAGGACCAATCTTTTTCTATTAATCAATTCAAAAAGGTGATGAAATTTTATACAGATAAAATAACAATTTAAACAATTATCTTTTAAGTACATACCTATATATATATTTATATGCATATGCAATGCAATATCTGTTCTGCCAACTGCCAAGTGCCAATACTGCCAATGCCAAATGATGCCAAATGATGCCAAATGATGCCAAATGATGCCAAATGATGCCAAATGATGCCAAATGATGCCAAATGATGCCAAATGATGCCAAATGATGCCAAATGATGCCAAATGATGCCAAATGATGCCAAATGATGCCAAATGATGCTAAATGATGTTTGATGTTATGATTGAAATGATGCAAAATGCAAAGCGCAAAACGAACAGCCAATGACAAAGAATCTTTGAGAAGACAGAATTCTAAAAGTGTTCTACAATTGGCTCTTCGTTTTGCGCTTTGCATTTTGCACCTGCATGGGATTCAACCTTGAGGAAAACCTGTCTCTTTCTAGAAATAAACTGATTGGTTACTATTCGCGCGCAATTTGAAATGCTAAAAAATATTATGCATTTCAAATTACGCGCGAATAGCAACCAATCAGATACTGAGTGTAACGCATGCACATAAGGTTCTAAGACCCTATTTTTGTTACAGTCATTGCCATTCAGTCATTAAAACACAATGTACATATCTGCTTAATCATACATAGTTTATGACGGAATTGAAATGCTTGAAAATTTGAATTTTTGACGTTAAAAGTGACAACAAAATAATGAAATGTATGTATAAGTGGTGTTTTTATAGCTTATATATTTTTCGCAAAACTTATCTTGAACATTACAAACTGGTTTTTGAATATTCGTAAAATAAAGCTACATCTTTCAACGCAATAATGCTTGAAAATTGCTTACATAAAGAAACTAACCTCTGCGTTTGTCATTATACAACCAGTTAAAGAAAATTAAGGGTTTAAGTAGTTTTAACACATATTATACAGGGATTAATAGACTCTCTTCGATAAACTAGATATATTTTTTACAAAACAATACACATTTTTTTTGGATCTTAAAATTTTATGTTCAAATTTTTCAAATTTGCTGTTGATAGTTTACATTACGCATTTATGTATGTTGTATACTATGCGTAATATGCGCATAGTACACTATGCAAATATTTTGAAATCTTTGTTTACGCAAAAAAGCAGTGTAAAGAAACAGAGTGTTTCTACAGAAGAAAAGATATAATTCTAATATTTATTGAATGAAATGAAGAAATAGAACTTCAAGGTTAAAAGTTAAATTAAAAATATAGAAAATATGATGATTTTAAAATGGCATATATCAAAAACTTGAAAATATTTTAGTTTAATGTGAATTGAATCATATCTTTTATCTTAATTATGGTCATTATATAATATTTAATTTGACTCATTTTAATTTTACTCCTGGACACTAATAATATTTTATTTAGGATTCCAGCAAGGCATTCTGCAGATCGATCGAGGCGATCATCCGTAAGAAACCACTTTTATATTTTATTATAATTCATTGAACTAGATTATATATATATATGCACTTTTTAAATTGCCAATTTAAATTTAGTTAACTTCTTATGACTTTCACTTTAAAAAAATAGGAAATTTGAAGTGATTTTTTTTCGAGATTGTTTAATTTTTAGGGCCGAAACTTTAGCGAGAAGAAAAATTGTAATCCGTAATTGTTCTATTTTCTAGATTCTTAAACCACCGAAACAACGTCAGCCTCTTCAGTGTGTGGTTATGAATCCTTCTTCTGAAAGTTCTGTCGTTAAGAAAGGAAAAAGACGGGTTAGTTTTGCCGAGAAAAAACATATCAAGTGAGTTCTTCTATTAATGTCGATAAAGACTTAATAAGTTTTAATAATTTCAGACTTCAAACTTTCACACTTTTTCATATTTTTGATACATTTTTTAGGCAAGGATACTTTTTTGCTTCTTCAATAGCAAATAAGTTAAATACATATCAAATTGTCTATAATTGTTATTCAAAGCTTATCTGTGATCGATTGATGCAAAATTATATGCTTTATAAAATCAAACCTATAAAGTTTCCACTGTAATAAACCAGAAAAAAGTTGAAATTTTCACCTTTTTCAAAGGCCTACAGCCAAAATTATCAAATGAAATTGTATTATTATGGGACTAGAAATGACTCATTTTTTGCTTTTCTTTACAGAGAATTTTGCGATTCTTTTGAGCAAGGGACAGTTTGGGACAACACCTACGAGGAAAATGATTCCGGTCATCAGAAAACTAATCATTCCGAGAACCTTGATGAAGGTTCAAGTATATCCAAGGACACCGAACCAATTTTACCATCTTCTGTCATCAGCCTAGACAAAGAAAATTTTCCACTCGATATCCAGATATTTAAAGACCAGTCTCAGTTTAATCCTAATTTGGAAGTTGCACCCATAACTCCTTTTTTCGATGACCCTGAACCAAGCACTTCGAATGAAATATTGGAGTCAAGTGCAATGGATACTGATTTAGATTTACCAGACGTTTTAATACACACCAACGAAATGCAAAACTGCAATAACAGACCGAGCGAGGAAATTCTATCACAAGAGAAGAGTTCTTATTGCAGTCCTTCTTTCCCTGAGGAAAATATATCTAAATCATCCCTCCACCAAAACACCATCTACGATAATGAAACTATGGCCTTTACTAAAATATTACCATCCCTTCCTCATAACGACAAAGAAAATTCCTACAGTCATCCAAATACAGAGGAACGAATTGAAAGAGTCATCCACAATTTCGCAATGGATTTCACCGAAGCAGTTCCCAATACTTTGTATTCAGAAGAAAAAGAAAGAGAAGATCAAGATGGTATGGATTTGACTCTAGAAAATGAAAATGAAATTCAAAAGCCTAGTGATGAGACACAACTAAATGATGTTTCTATGGAAATGACGACAGCGATACCTTCCGTTCATGTAAAAATCTCTGAAGATGACAATAACGATAATAATGATGACTCTAAGGTTGATAATTTTTCTAGAAAAAATTTATCAATGGAATTGACTGCCGCAGTGCCTTCTTGCTATGGGCAAGATGCCTTACAATCAATGCAATTAAATAGTACTAAAATTTTGTCTCGGCAACGATCTATGGAGTTTACTTCGGTAGTTCCAAGTATTCTTCCTAGTGGAAATCAAGAAAATTTTCAGAAGAGAACAACAGAGACAGACAGAGATAAATCTATGGAATTTACTACTCTAGTTCCGAGCAATTTGCAGACGAACTGAAACCCTTCGAGGAAAATCTATGGAGTTTACTTCGTAGTTCCAAGTATTCTCTAGTGGAAATAAGAAAATTTTCAGAAGAGAACAACAGAGACAGATAGAGATAAATCTATGGAGTTTACTGCTATAGTTCAGAGTAGTCTTCCTAGTGGAAATCAAGCCAATTTTCAGAAGAGAACAACAGAGACAGACAGAGATAAATCTATGGAATTTACTACTTTAGTTCCGAGCAATTTGTCAGAACGAACTGAAACCCTTCGAGGAAAATCTATGGAGTTTACTTCTGTAGTTCCAAGTATTCTTCCTAGTGGAAATGAAAAAAATTTGCAGAAGAGATCAACAGAAGAAAATATTCAATCGAAGGACAAAGAGGATAAAAGTGTAAGACTTTTTCCCTACAAATCGATGGAGTTCAAAACGATTTCCTCTTTATTGCCTACGGAGAGTAATTTTAATTCCCCTGATTTGAGTATAGCAGAGAAAAAAATAACATTCTCAGTTCTTGGTGACTCGACAGAAATGAGATCTCTTTCTTTGGAAAACCAATATAATTTTGAAAACTGTAGTCATGTCGGAGTGGAACAAAGGCTCAGGAGAAGTGACGGGATTGACCTTTTACAAATGGAACTGACTGAACCTATACTTCGCACTTACCAGGTCGAAACTTTGGGAGAAAGTATTCTCAAACCCTCGAGTGTAGAGCAAAATTTGATGTCTGATTTTCAGGAAAAATCTCTAACTGCTAATGCGAGTTTATCGCAGGTTTGTATGCCAGCTTTGTCACCAAATTTATCTATAGAAAAATCGGTAAATCTCGAAGAAACTGGACATTCTAGATCAAAAAGTTTTGAGTTGAATCCAGCAGTTGATATATCGAAGGAAGATTTTAATCTTTCCGAGGAAATACAAATTGCAGAAGAAAGCAAAGACGAAGCTAAAGATGTTGAACAAGGAACTGAAAATGTGGGTAACGAAAATTCGCTTTTGGGTACTGAAACTTTAGTGGATTTAAACAAAAGTGAAGAGAAACTTACAAATTTCTGCCTTAATTTTAATAGCAAGATGATAGAAAATGAAGAACCTCCTTCTTTTTTAAATTTGAGTATCAGCAACGAAAACTCACTACAGGAATTTGATACTAAAAAACAAGAAGCTTTGGAGAATCAAAATGAAGATTTAGCAGAGACTTTAAAAATCGGAAGCAAGCGATCGTTCGAAGTAAGTGGAATTTGTGAAACAGAAAATCAAGTTGAGACAAGTATGAAAAGACGGTCGATTGAAAATACAGAGTTAGCGCAACAAGTCACAGAAATGAGATCGAGAAGAACGTTTACTGTTAGTCAAGAAAAGACAATTCAACTCGAGAATTCAGTCGAAATAATGAAGTCAAGTAAAACTCTTTGTGAAGGCGAGAAACTAAAGGAAAGAGAATTAAAAATTTTTGAAATAGAGAAGGCAGTCGAGTCTCAGGACTTGGGAGATGAAATTAAGAAAAGAGGAAAGAAGAGGAATAGCAGTGGAAACCCTATCGATGTCAGTGAAAATTCTATCATCTCTAATGAAAATTCGAAAAAAGGACAGGATAGAAGATATACTTTTGTTATAAACAAGGAAATTAATTTAAGTTCTCAAAATGATATCCAAATAGAAGAAGCAGCTCCAGAAGAAAATAGCAATGAAAATAATAATCTCTCTGGTAGAGAAACTGTATCATTTAAAAATGATGTTGAAACGCTCACTGTTGAAAAGCAAAACGATTCAACAATTATTAAAGATCCTTTTTCTACACTGCTTGATGACATTAGATCTTATGCAGAAAGGTGATTAATCTCCTTTTTTTATTATTTAATAAATATATTTAAGGGACTAACCTTAAGTACCCACAATTAAATATTTATTCTTTCGATATATTTGGTTAGTTCTATGTAAGTATATAATTTGATTTAAGAACTTTAATTTTAATTGTAATTATTAATTTCAGAGATGATTGCATATGGGACGTGCGACTTCTAAACGAAAGAATTCTGGCTTTAAATTTTATTTCTAAGTCTCTGGTGGTAATTATTGAATTGTGTAGTCAAAATGAACCTTCTTTCAGAGATATAAAAGCCATTAAGATCAAATCTCTTCTCCCAGGTATGAAAACAATACATTTTTTTTTATTTTATTTTTAGAAACATGACCAATAAATCATTTGATTTATTAAAATTGATAATATTTTATATATGTATATATCATTAGCTTTAAGATGAGAACATTATTTTGTCACTGTGTACATTAATTCACAAAAAAATATATTATCATTTTCAGAGAAGACACAACATCTAATACGTATCGTTCATGATTTAATTTTGCAAAAACTACAACCAGAAATTTTACTGGAATCTCATAAATTATACGAGGACGTTTTACCATTGTTGGAGCGGATTTCAAAAGAAGTGAAACTGGCATTAGATTTCATGTTTGAACTGCAAAAGTTGAGCGACTTACATTTGATGGAGATTGACAGTAAAAGGTAGTAAATCTTAGAAAACTTACCCAAAGAGCAAATCATTATCATTATGCAGACGGTTCTTAAAATCTACCGTTTTTGGATAATAAAATAATTCTTAAAATTGTTTTTATTCCAGAATACAGTTTGTAACATGTACTAAAAGAATGGACATAATATTGGAAATAACGTTAAATATTAAACCGTTCGAAGAAATTAATTCGGATGATGTTAATGTCAAGTGCATTTTAGGAAGCTTAAGGTAAATAAATTTATCGCAGGTACCACCTTCGTTATTTTCATTAATAAATATAGTTCCTCAATCACTAAATAAAGTATTTATTTTCAGCATAAATGAGGTGAAACAATTAATTGTAAATGTAAAAAAGGACCATAAATTTTTAAGAAGATTCATGAACGATGTGAAAGATTATGTCGAACTTATGGAGGAATCCGCAGCAGCCGGTAGAAAAGTTGGCAGATAAATAGTAAGAAATATTTTGCTATGGCAAAAATTAGAAAAAACGATACTTTAGACTCTTTATTTTCTTTCATAAATTTAATAGATAATTGTATTACAAATAAACATTTTCATATTGTTATTTAGGTGAAAATGAATAACTTGTTTTCAAGAAAACTAGTTACAATAAAAAATGATCTCGTTTTTAATTTTTGTAATTAATATGATAATTATAATTTTAATTAAATGATGTATATGGAATTCTCAAAGAAAATAAATTAAGAATAATTCAGAGGACAATTTCTTTTTTATTGTGGAAAATATATGTACAATATTAAAATATACAAAGAGTGTATATTACAGAGCATAATCTTCAATGAATAAATAATTCGTGACACAATTTTCTTTTAAAAAAGTTCGTGAAAAATAGCGTAGGTCCTCATCGTGTTTTTTAATGCACGAGCTACTCTAAAGTCATTACGAGATATTGGTTACTCGATGAACACAAGGAAAGGGTTTATAAAAATGTTGATAAATTAATTAATACAACGAAATTGATATAAATAATACCGTTCGTAAGTAGAATTACCGTAGTCACTTGCACTAAAGTTTCTGAAGAATTGTGATATCAGTGATTTGTAGAATTATATTATTAATTCTTAGCTTTATAATTACAAAGGCTTATATCTAGAGAGCGAGTACGTGACCAATAAATTCCAAAATTTACATATAAACCTTGAACAATTCAAAAATTTTAAGTACAGAAATACAATTTCTGATACTTAATTTTTTCTTTTCTAAAAGTAACAATTTTAATGAAAACAATTCACATAATATTCGTTATTAATCATATATTTTCTATAATCAGCACGTACTTATATTACTGGTGTTATTTCCCTATCTTCTCATTTTGCTTATCAATAATCGACATTACCTTGCACAGATATATATTAATCGTTGCAAATTTCTTCATGTCGGTCAGGCAAAAATCGTATTTACAATTTAAGGCTATTGAATCTTAAGCGAGTTGGATCAAAGTCCTAATTCATAAATTCAATTTCCTCATTTTTGAACTTGGATCCCTTAATAAAATAAAGAGTTAAAATTCTGAGAATAGAACTTGGATTCAACATACTCAATGGAAAGTTAAAAAATCTTAACAGAGAATAGAATTCAGTACAACGTACACTATTCGAACAAGGTACAATTTGTTTTAATAAACTATGTATTCTATACTCTCAAAAAGAAATTAGTGATTCATAACAATTACTGTACAAGAGGTTCATTTATTGTTAAATGTTAGCGTTTTATTTTACTCCTAAAAAAGGAGAGCTTCTATTGTTTGTATATACTGTACATTTAATATGGCTTACCATTATTGCTGATGATGATGTACGCTCATTAATTTAATTCAATACCATCGGACCTCATCAAGAATGAATTTCAAATTTATCGTTACAGATAATTACCTGTTACGTCATACAAATTTCTTTAAACACAAAATTCTTAGTTTCTCTGGTAGTTAGTCTGGTATTTTACTCTTAGGGAAAACCCAAAATGCGACGTCAAGGGAAAGAGTGTTCAACTACCTCCACTTTACAAATATATACTTGCATTTCCCTTTCTTGTAACCATTAAGAAGAGAACACCTAAGCGGTCGGACCTTATGTTATATTCTCACGTGTTCTAAAGAACTTTTCTCTCCTTAATTTCACAGTAGTTCATCCGTATTACAAGTCGTCGGTATTGTTCAAATAAAATTAATTTTAGATTTTAAAAAATAAGGTCCTTCGAGACAGATTTAACCATAATCAACTGTTGGAATGTTTTTTTAAGAGGAAAATTTCCTTTTCCCAGATTCTTTTGATGATATTTATTTACAAAAAGAAAATATTTTTATTGGTGACAATAGGAAAGAAAAAGAAAAATATACGACTCGTCATATATACCTGGACATTTATAATTCTCAGCAACAAGTATAGTTAGATGATTAATCCTGCCCAATTAAAGCATGGTCCTTTTAATGTATATGTATTATGTATTAGTGTATTACGGTTCTGCAACTAAGGAAAAAGTTAAAAAGTCAAATATTGAAGTTTATGCAACAAGAAATTTTGTAAAATTATACCAACCGTCGATTATGATTAAATCTGGTTCGAAGGACCTTTACCTATGTATTTGTAAAAACTTAATCCAAAACAACGACGATTATTATAAAAATATGTATTAAGAATTTAATCGTTAGTTATAAAGAATCATTGCATAATAACTTTAAAATTTTCATAAATTTTTACACAAATTTGATAACGTTCGCCTATAAACGACGAAATTTATGATTTAATTTAAATTCTAAATATAATTTTATTCTACAAGTCAGTTTACTCATTTTCAACATTTATTCATTCAGAAATTTTGTCGTTAAACCTTTTTTGATTAAAGAGAACAGATACTGACCTTAAAAAATATTAACATAAAATTAATTCCACTGGTCTGAATTCTTTATTGTACGTAAATTAAGTTGACGTCTTTAATTTAAAAGTGAAAAATTTCTCTTCGCCAATAGAATCCAAGACATTAAAATTCATTCAATTTCTAAATATCGAATTTTTCTATAAGGCCTCTTTGCTTTTAATTGACAAAAGGTTCGAGTTATTTTATTATTAATAAAATAGCACTCTACCATCCATTTTAATAATGCATCACAATTTCTAGGGTTAGTATACTCTGAAAAAATGTAGATACATACAATGTACTATTTTATTTTCAGGTTTCTTAGATTTCTTAGTATGTAATGGATCAAATGTTAGATTCTATTTGAAGAAACATTTTCCTTCAGAAACATTTACTTACGTCATTTTTCCAGATACAGCAAACTTTTGTAATCTAGTCTTATTACTATAATTAATTAACAAAAATATTTACAAACAAGAACTATTACAGTATGAAGATTGAGTATTTCAAAGGTTTATGTACTTAATATTGATGAGTTGTACATTGAAATTTTTAACAGCACATTCGTTCTGCAAGAAGCAAATTTGCCACATCGAGTCAATAGTTTAAACCAAATCTTCAAGAATGAGAATAGTTCAATTTTCGAAGGATAAATGCAAAAAAGGAACAAAAATTTGTTCAAGCATCAGTTCAATACAGTTAAAAAATGTATAACATTTCAAATAATTATTCAACTATCAAACAACAAATATAAATTGTGACGCGATCTAAGGAAAGAGCCCTTAGCATCCAAAAATCATTTTTCGGATTATGATCGTTTTAGATAAAGTAAACGTCACTCTCTTCTTTTCCTTCTATTGTAAAATCCCCGCTGGGATGCTAAGGATCCTTTAATTTCTCAGATCAAGTCTCATATGTATTATCATTTTGCCTTTATCTTTAATTTATGGACGTTCATATAAAAATTAATCGATTTTAAAGTTTCGGAATCGCTTCTCTCAGAAAAAATCCTATTGACATTTAAAATTGGTCATGACAGATATGTTCTATCGCCTTTTTATTTGTAATTCTAGTCTTTCAACTTTTTAATTGTATTAAAAGATTATTTGTTAAAGCAGTTCCTGATAACTTTTTCGTTTCTCATCTTTCCCTCGTTCATTTAATTATTAACTCTAAATAGATATACTTATATACACTCGTTAAGGCGATGCTTGGTGTTTATCGGTTGTTTAAACTTGGAAGTAAACCTTCAATATACGCGTCTATGTCATGTTGCTTAATTGACTTATTAGAATATGAAATAATTATTGTTCTTTAATAGGTAAACGGATTTTCTAAAGAACAAAATAATAAATAAATAAATATTAGATTTCTTGCGAAAAATATATCAAACAGAAACTTCCTTCAAAGAGAAATTTCAAAGAGGATTGATATTGAAATAAAAATTCGAAATAAGGGTGCTGGAACTAAGTTCTAATTCCAAAATTCAATTTCTTCATTTTATTCAGCATATATTAGATGTAAATATTATTTAGTAAAATGAAGAATTCGAATTTTGAAGTTAGAAATTGGATCCAACATCCTTCAAATCTATTGATTTTTGTGACAATAGGGCGTATTTAAAATATAAATATTTAAATTTAAGTCAGTAATTCTGAAAACATAAATTATCTATCTGTAAACTGAATTTACAAAGTAAAACTACTGCAGAGAGAAGAAGAAGCAATCTGCAATTGAATCTAGAGCAAAAAAAAGAAGCAAACGTCCATACGATTTTTTTAAATCCAGCTATACAAATTTCGAGGAACATTGTGCTTCGAGCTTTTGAAACTCCTTTAGTGGCTTCCGCGACCACTCAAAGAGTTACAAGAGATGTCAGAAGCCTCATCACTTATTCGCCTCGTTAATATTTCCTCGTCTATTTTCCTCGTATTATCATAATTACTTAATTTCCTTGATAACGTATCAGATAAATTGATTCCTTCAGTCGTTAACAAACTAGAACTATCTAACCTTCTACGATTCTCGAGATTTTCGTTTTCGCTTCGCTCGGACCTATCAGATCTTAAAGTGTTGTTTAAACTAAAATCGAATTTCTTGAGATCGTTTTGAATACTCCTGAGAGTTTCGGAATTATTACATTCGTAGCGCCTTAAGATGTTATTTTCGTTTTCATACCTGCGGTTTATCGAATCAGAATCTAAGCAGTTTCTGAATGATTCGTCGTACCTCCTGTCTTCAATACGTCGAGAAAAACTGTCATCGTTCAAGTCTATACGATGATTTAGGCTGTCGGATTCGTAGGCACGCTTTGTTAATTGGCTATCGAATCCAGCTCTAGCAGCCAAATGGAGGTAGTTGTCATCGCCAATTGGTGCTTGCCTGAAAAAAGAAGTATACATTAGAACATTTTAATTAACAATTATTTATACGCGCTGTGTAAAATCGAGAAAAACTCAGATTCTACAATAATTATTCGAAAGTTTTTCAGTTCCAAATCTACTCACTTGCTTCCGTATTTGGTGTCACGAGCCAACCTTCTAAAGTAGACTCTGTGTTCGCGCTGCAGAGCAAATGCAGCTTCTCTGAATGCAGTCAGAGTTTTAAAACAGGACGGAACGTGTTCAATTGTCCATCCTCCACTAGGTAAAACGCACATGTCACGGGCTCCATAAACTGCCTGACACTCACATGTGTTTATCATCGTTTCGAGCCGTGCCATGTTCGTGAAAATTAAGGAGTGTATCCTCTGCAAGTCACGATCTGGATCCAGAACCATACGCAATCCAACTTCAACTCCTGGTGAGACTTGGCTACATCCCGGCGCAACTATAGCAGCTGCTTTGCAACTAAAATATTCATTACAAAAGCATTATTTTACATTTTATGTTCGTCCAATATCGATTTAAAAATATTAAAAATGTATTTTCACATTTTTAAAAAGAATTCAAGGATTTCCAAAGAATTAAAAGAACTTTAAAATGTTTGAAGGAATTTATAAAGAATTTTAGGCAATTGAATAAATGAATTTCTCTTACCATAGCCAGTGTCCATTAATGTAGGCACTAGGATGATATCTCTCTAATCTGTTGCTATTCGTGTGACAAATTTTCGTGAGAATATCAATCCACTCTTTTTCCTCCACACAGTTGCTGGCTTGTATATATAGTGCTCTTTGTGATTGTACAATTTGAAACATGTTCTTCATTTTAAACGAGTCTTCATGTAACCTTTCTACAGCCAAGATCTCTTCTAGAGGTATTCTACATAAAGGTTCTTTCCCTGGAAAGAAAAAGAGAAAAATATTATTAGCAAATGATTCCATTTATATAAGTTATCAGTCTTTTGAGAAATAATAAATATACCTTTCGTTTTAGAGTACGTTAAATCTTGAGTAGTCAGTCTAAAATATCTTTGTTTAAAATTTTTGCGTCCGAAGCGTTTTCTACCTTGCGCTCTCTTAATCATAACTCTGTAACAAAATTCAGTAAATGTTAATCTAGATTCTAAATTGAAAAACTTATGGAATAATGATTTTATTACTACTGGAATTTATCTGCATTTAATAAAAATTCCCATACAAACCTTTTGTCACACTCAGCATTGAGAGCAAAAAGACAACAAACTCTGTTAGATGAGAATATTATTTATTAGAGGGATAAACTTAATTTAATTTTAGAAACCCCGCAAGAAAGATGCAAAACAATTGGGATATAGAGATTAAAACTATTAAGATAATAATTGACTGAAACGTACCCTTCTTTCAGTACTACAGGTGGTCCTTGATGAACCATTGGCCGGTGTTTAGCAGTACCGCCACCACTAGTGGTTGAAATCAACTCCAAAAACTGCCTGACTGCCTGAATGTGCTTCTCAGTATAAAATTCTCTGTAGAAACAATCACAAATCAAATAAAATCTTGAACTATTTAAAGTTTACTAAAATAAAAAACATTTTAAAATAATACAAACCTATAAACACACTCCATGTATTCTTCCTTGCAAACACTTCCTGCCCCTCCTCTACAGCTCACTAAGTTTCCCAGACTTTGTATTGTTTTTGAAATTAAAGTTAAAGTGCGATTCGTTTGAGAGTCCTGCAATAGTGGAAGTGTTTAGGATGAAATATTTCATGTGTTAATTTTAATTAAAGAGACATGGAATTTCATAAACGTAAGACCTTCTCCATACATAATTTTAATCCCATTCTAAATTCCAGTACCTTGCTTACAGTAGAAAATTTAAACGGACAAAAATATTCGTGAAAAATAATTATGTACTTACAATTTGTTCATTTGTGATATCAAATAATCTGGGACCCAGAATCGCTGGAGCGAAGAACCTTAGGAAAATGAATCCACTGATCACAGAGTACCGCACTTCATTATTTTTCGGAAAATGTGTAGCAGCGAGTTCTCTTAAGCAACCAAACATTTCGCACATTAAAGGTGGACATCTTACTCCTGATGTTGTTATTGCCGTAAAAACCCTCTTGACGTATTCCTATTTAACAAAAAAGTAAGAATATTAATAATTACATATCAGAAGTAACTCTGAATGAATCAATTAATTAGCAATTAAGTAAGAATTAAGATACATACCTTCAGGTTTAAGAGATTCGCTTGGATTGTATTTGCGTCTTTCACTCTTGTAGGATCGATTTCGCAGGGCTTCCTTTCTGAAAATACTTGCTCCATAGCTGGCCTTAGAGTGCTGTGTAAGTAATGCAAACCAGACAAACGCATTCCTTCGTCCATCATTTTACTCACTAAAGTGTTACCTCGAAAAATCGTTGTAGGATCCCTGAAAGTAAAATATTTTTTAGATATAGAAAAATATTCAATTTAAGGTATCGAAGATAATAGTTTTTAAAGAAATATATTTTTACTTAAAATATTTGTTTGTCTAGGTTTTTGGACGAAATTACGAAAAAAAACTTTTGAATTCCATTATCTTTACAAAATCAATAAAAAGAAAATACTCACGTTAATTTGGATATCTCGTGACAGGCTAGAGCTCTTATGACAGAAACTAATTGTCCGTGATGAACAAGAACTCGAACGAGAGGTTGCGCTGCGTCCATTTTGCTGGCTACGATTTCTCCCAAGATGTAAACCGCCGAGGAAGTTATCGGTTGGATATTAATGCTCTGGAGTAAAAGGCTTCGTAATCTGTCATACATCTCCGAAGGAAATACATGATCAGCTGTATAATGTATCTTCAAACGAAGGGATCCTAATTCATGTTGTGTGCCTGGAGGCGATGAGATATTAGAAATTTTACTAGGCCGATTTTTTGGTGATCTTGGCTGCAGAAAGTACCTGATGGATAATTAAAAAATTAGTTTACAAAGTTATTTCTAAAGAAAGTTGCATAACGTAATACTTAAAGGACTCCTTAGTACAATCAAGTACAATCAAGGAAACTTACCAAGCAGTCGTCGAATTCGTCGGTTGTTTCTGCAAACCTTTCAAGGTAACTCGTACTTCCCCTAGAAACGCAGGTTGTTCTCCCATTCCAGACGATGCATGCCATAAGGCAATAACTACTTCGCCCACTTCGCATCCATCAATTGAATAGTGAGAAACATCCTTCTCTTTCGTTTCTGTCAGCTCGGGCTGTAAAAAATAGAAGAATAAATTATATCAAGTTTAAGGCTGAACTCAAACATTATATTATGTAAAAAAACATTTTTCTGAAAATATTGATTATACTTACTTCAAATACAAACGTTTCGTTGAAATAGGGCGACACCGTTTTTTTCTTAACTTTTGTGCGTTTTGATATTTGTTTTCCATTACTGTAAATAACAGTAACGGTCGCAAAGGGATCACAGCCTCCATTTTTAATAGTTAATTCACTACATTCTATCACTCTGAAATAAAATTATTAAATATAATTATATTGACTTTTCAGTTTTCTAAAAATTTTGTGAAATTTTAAACAATTTTCAAGAATTTGAAAAAATATGAATAAGAATAAAATAGTCTCTGAAAAAATTCTTGAATTTTTTTTTGTGTGTAGCTGTGTTTTTAAATTTTTTTGGCAATACGTACCTGACTGATAGTTTAGGTTGAGCGTATCCGACTTGAGGTTGCAATGCGAGTTCCAGATGCGCTTTTCCCTGTACTTCAGAATCCGCGTCTACGGGACTCAATGGGAACCAACAATCTTTATTGTGATCATCTGCTAGAACCTCTCTTTTTATTGCTACTTTTCCTAGGATTTTGTCTTGTTTCATATGACGATCTCTGTCATAGACGTAAATGCTAAGGTAGCGGAATTTTCTCGGTACTTCGAATTGAAATTCCTCCCCGAAGAATGGACTATTGAGAAAAGGAAAAAATTATAAACTTTACATAGAATTAATTTTTATAGTATATAAGAAAATAACGGGAGAAAGTATTTACTTAAGTGTTCTTGCAATTGTTGTTGTTCGAAATATTTCTTCTTGGTCCAGTGATAGTGTACAGTACACATCTCTTGTTCCTGGAGATCCATGGTTCCTGCTTTGAAGATTTTTTGCCTCACCTATTCATTAATAAATGTATAATTAATAAATTATAAAAATAAGGTATTCTTAAATTCCCTTTAAATTCTTAAATTGCAAAAAATTAAATTGGAAAAAATATATTCCTTTGAATTCCTTTCATTTATCCTTCAGAGCATCCTGAATTAAATTTTAATTGTCTATAAAAAGCACACCTACAATAATTTTTCTGGGTCGAGTTAAATGATTAACTAGGCTTTGATAATCGGCAAATTAGAAAACCGTAACTAATTAAATATCTGAGTAAGGAGGTTGAAGAAAAATGGTGGTGACTATTAATTTCATGCCCTCCATAATTGCATATTGTTTAGGAGCGTAAAGGTCAATTAATAAACTCAAACAATGCAGCGAAGAGAAAATTTTAATGCAATATACCTTCAATGCTGTTATTTTATATGCCAGAGCTTTCTCGCTACGTAAAAGGAGTAGTAATTTACATTTAATTACACGACTTGAATGAAACCATTCATCAATGAATCATCGATCAAACAGTGATCTACGATAGTAGTTGTATTGTTTCTGCTGTGATTCTGTTAAAACGGAAATTTCGTGAAATAAACGAGTAAAAATATTTCTAGATTTTTTCGAATCATTTTATCATTCAGGTATAAGAAATAATACCTAAAAAGATAATAAATTAAAAGCTTGAGAAACGAAAATTTCTATCACACGTTTCACATTTCAACTGTGAAATAAGCATGCATCAAATAACTCTTTTAAATATTCGATATCTTTTTTATCCAACGTCAGCGAGATTTTTCACTTCTATATTAAAAACTGAATTTTTCTATAGTCCATACTTTTGGTATGGAGGAAAATGGCTAAATTTTTTTAAAAAATATTCTTTTTACTTTTCAAGAAAAAAGCAATTTTAAGGAATTCAATGACGGCAATTACAAAGAATTTAAGATGAATGGAAAAGAATTCAAAAGAATCGAAAAGTGTCAAGTGTAAGTGAAACTTTCTTAAGAAAAGGGGAAATGTGGCCTGCCGCAAAAAATATACAAAAAGTGAGTCAGGTCGGTATATCAGTATATCCGCCCCTGATCTTAAGGGAGTTGGATTCTCTAATCACAAAATTTGATCGTTTCATTTTATAGTTATTTTTTCGCGCTATGATAGTTTGTTTTAAATAAATTAACAATGTTGATTTAGTTGAGTAAATTTTTTTTGAGTAAAATCAAAGGTTGGTAAAATTAAACGATTGAATTTTGTGATTAGAACTTGAACACCATGACTAAATGCGGGAAATCCAATAGACTTGGAAAATGTATAAAGGAAAATATTTTCCTCTTTTTCGTAAATCTGATTTCCAATCTAAATGAATCCGCAAATCAAAAAAACTTTTAAAATTAAGTATCCGACTAGATTGAACGGAGGCTCGTGGTTTTAAAAGATACCTGTCGGTACTTAACAGTTGTAAATTTAATCATGAGAAAAAGAGAAAAAGTTAGAATAACAGGAGGGGGAAGGTGTGCATTCTGTCTTCTGTCACTCTCAACTCATTCGGACTTTCGATATATATATATGTAGATAGAATTTCATTCACAGAAAGCGTTAAGCGAATAGATATAGATTTTCAGATCTCGTATAAAAAAATAACACACACTGCGATCGTCCTCACTCTCCCAGAGAATTTCCGAAATTGATAATTTGTCCCCCCCGAGGCAAAAATAATCCTTGAAATGATCAAACGGACGCGTGGAATTCGTGAAGCCATCCGTGTGGCTCCAATAAAAAGTTTTGCTGCACTTATAGCAGTTTCCGAGCAACAGGAAGTCACTCGAATTTCCGGAGTTCGGTATAAACTACCAACACTTGGAAATCACATATGTAGATATCCTAAAGAATTTTGCGAGATGCACCAATCGTCTTTCTTTTTTAGAGTTCCAAAAACAAAAAATTAAAAAAAAATAGAAAATACAAAATATAAATTCTATTCACTGCACAATGGGACGACCACAACGCGTGGGAGTTGAAGATGTGTGCGTTGCGTTCGTTTGCTTTCGCCTTTGCACTGACTCGTCAAAGAAATTCCGGTGAGAAGATTGCTTGCTTTTAATGAAATTGGGACGATTTATATCGAAAATAAGAGCCGCCGAGGGGGGAGAGTGATTCTTCATTTCCAAATCAAAGTTAGTAGGCTGAAGGGAAAAATCCCGTTCTGACTGCCCTCGAGAAGATTGTGGGAGTCGAAATAGGTGACATCCCGATTCCCGAGTAGATGGTAGAGGTACAAGCGCATTCCAATTTCCAAAACTTAATTCCCCAAATTTTGCGAACTTTCGATTAGAATTTCACAGACACACGTCACGCACTCACCTTCGCCTTTGATAAATACTTTAAGTGGAGTGATTTCGTACCGATTTTGATCTTTAATCTCTCCTCAACGCGAACTAGGCGCGTCTCCTCGGCCATGTTACCTCCATGAGTAACACTACACCACTACTGACTACATTCTACACACGAAACAACACGAAACGCAAGCGGTTCTTTCATTCTGTGAATGGATTCTGCGCAGGGCCGTAGCGTCACGTTTCTAACTGGGTACCAAACTGGAATTGAAAAAGACTCCTAAGTTCAATATTATATTTTATTAAATATCTTTATGTATGTTTCAAATACGCGACTATACTCTTAAAACATTGAAAATATTTATTTAAAATTCTTAAACTCTTTTAAAATTTCTTGAAATTCCATAAGATAAAATGAAATCCTTTAAAAATGTTTATAAATTAATTCAAATTCAAATATAAGACTGCAAAATATTGGAAAATAAAATTTTCTCAAAATTAGGAGTTTTTCGCAACTTACAAAAAATAATGCATTTTGTAGATTGACTTTTCAACCTCTTATATCTTCAACAGATATAAGCGCAATGAATGGCTAAAACTTTATTTTGCATTAAGGTTGTGGGGTCGATATATATTGAAGTGAGTTATCTGAAAAATGCTTCAATTCTATAACCCTTGTCTATAGAGTCAAGAGGAATAATAAATGAAAGGTTTCTGAGGATTTCCATTTTTATTCAGAATGAAACATAATTACGAGCAATTAGTCATAAAATTGTAATCCACAATTCTGAGAAAAATGCTTCAATCCCCAGCTGATGTGTAAAGTACATCCTTTTCACCCTTTTCCTAACATAAATACATAATGAACTTCTCTCTAAGGATTATAGTGTTACACTTGAGGTGATGACTTCAATCGAATACATTCTATATTCTCTTGTTAGTGTTATTTAGAAGATACAATGGATTTATTCGAGAACCGTTATTACCAAATCGGCTCATTTGTACTAACAATTGTCGGACACTGGCCCTACCAAAAAACTAACGAAAAGATTTTATTTCGAGTTGTAGGATTTACTACACTTATAACAGCTTTATTTCCCTCGGTAGGATTGGTGAAAAATGTTTTGCTTTTTTTTTTTGAAAAATATCACAGTTACGTTGCCGCAATATTGCATGAAAATATTGAAAAGTAATAATATAATTTTTCAAAGTTACTTTTTACATTTACTTGTCCAATTTTGATTTCAAAATTTTTTACTGCTCACAAATATAGTTAACTTTTATTGTAAATTTACAGATAGCTTGTATATGTACTACAAAAGATTTGAGCGAAACTCTCGACTGTTTACCTTCTCTTTTTGTTATAATTACAGCAATTGGCCAATCCGCTGTTTACACGTTTAAACAAAAAAAAGTAAGATTTAAAATGTTTGTACTTTTTAATTAACGTTACTGTAAAAGTTCTTTTAAAAGGTAATAGATAATAATAATACGCCTAAGATTCATTAACTTTTTATAAAGTAGTATAATCTAAAAAATAATATAATCTATAATAATATAATTAGCTCCTAGAACTTTTTGAATGCATCAAAAACGATTGGAAGCTTTGGTCTTCTGGGCCTGAATTTGAAATTCTGAAAAAGTATGCAGATAGAGGAAGATCCTTCTGTATATTATTTTCAGGTAAATAACTGAAAAAAATTATTTTTACCTTTATGCCAGTTGCGTTTGACTTTAATATTAGCAAACATTTTTTTTAGGAAATAGTATTTTAATTCTGGGTACATTGATATTAGTGCCATTATCACCTATAATTCTTGACAAAATAATTCCTTTAAACGAAAGTCGTTCAAAATTATTAGTATACCCAGTAGAATTTTTTGTCGACCAAGATAAATATTTGAAATGGCTTCTTCTTTACGGTTCGGTTACATCAGTGTATTATGCGACAATTATTTTGGCCTCTCATACCATGTATTCGATTGGTACTCAACATGCTTGTGGACTCTTTGCCATTCTCAGGTAATAAACCAGTCATCAGTTACTTTTTCCTGGTAAAGTAAATTCTTATAAATCACTTCATTTTGGGGTGCGTAATATGGCTTTATAAGTTCTGTGAAAAAGTTTTTTGTTAGAGGATGAATAAAGGTGCATGAAATTATACAACATATTAAATATTTTAACTTAAAATATTTATTTTTTTACCCTCTAATCAGCTATCGATTGAAGAATGCCATAAGTGAAAATGACTTCCTTGAGGGATATACAAACAAATACAATAATGAGGAGAAAATGTATCAGTATATGTCTTTTGCGATTGAGCGCCATAATTATGCAATAAGGTTGAGAATAAGAATCTATAATTTAATGTAATTATTTTTAGAGTAAAAATTTATTGCTATGTCTTTTCCTGAAAGTAGGTATACTCAAATTCTTGAGTCCTGCTTCTCTCCATGTCTTTTCTTCGAAATCGGCTTCAACATGTTACAAACAAGCGTTTTAGGATTTCAGGTATATATCTTTTCTCTATCTTATTATTTGCTGTCAGCTGTCTGTAATATTAATTTATTAATTATAATCAAATTAGACGGTTCTTTCATTGGATCAAGAAATCAACAGGATCATCAAATATGGAGGGTTGACTTTTGCAATGGTTATTCACATTTATCTTCTTAGTATACCTTCGCAGAAAATGACAGATCAGATTATTGCAGTCGCACATGATGTGTAAGAGAATTTTTTATTCAAAAATAATTTCCAATCCTTCGTTTATAGCAAAAAATATTATAAAGATACCAAACTAATTTTTTTTTAGATATGATGGATGTTGGTACTATTTGCCTATAAAATCAAGGAAATTACTAAGAATGATAATAATACATGGAAGTATCCCTTACACAATAACAGCCCTTAAATTTTGGCCCGTGAATATGGTTACTTATTCTACAGTAAGCATCTATAATACATAAAAGGATTTTAAAATATTTTATATCTAAGAAAATTAACAAAATAATACTAATAATAATAATTCTATAATTAAAGATTCTTAAAACGTCCTTCAGTTATTTCACCGTATTATCATCTATGCGAAATTGAAGATTCCAGCGATACGTAAGCCAGAGAACATAAATATCACCTTTGAAACTTTTTTAAGGGTGTTGGATCCAAGGTCTGACATTAAAAATTGATTTCCTTATTTAACTCAACAAATATTATAATTCGATTTTTTCCCTCTGTAGCATACAGAGCGAAAAAATATAAAACTTTAATATTTCTTTTTGTAAAATGAAAAGATGGAATTTTTATATTAGATCTAAAACTCTTTGTTTTTTGCAAAAATTATTAAAGACCAACATTTTTTCACTCCTTAACCAGACTCATATTTCCAAGAAGAATATATAATCTTCAGTTGAAAAGGATATTTATTTTTAATATGTTTATTATCAATGAGGAAATTGGATTTTGAGATTAGAATTTGGATCCAAGAACTTCTACCTCAATCCTTAATGATTGAGGTAGAAGTTTGCGAAAACATTTCAAAATGTGCAAAACATATTTAAATGTAAATGAAAAGGGGCATGATTTAAACTCAGTGTTTTATAATGTAATGAATACATATAATAATTTTCACTTTCAATCTACTAAAAGTATAAAATAAACATAAATTACTCATTACTTCAGTTATATTATATTCTACTATCAGAAGCACTGAAGACAATGTGTTATTGTATTGTTCATGTGAATCCCTTTTCACCTCAAAGACGCAGATACGTTTCTTTTTTCATATTGCCCTCTTTGCTGGCTTATTTCAGTCTATTTTTTTCTCGCATATCAATTTATATTCCTTTGTATAAACTCCACATGTATTGTTCTAGTCATGTGAATAAAAATGATCTGACAGAGTATAATACTATGCTTATTAGAAATTCTAAGATTAATTAAATAAATAAATTACCCCGCCTCATTTATTTATACAACTCAGATAATACGTAAAGCCCGCCAATTTGAATGCATATTCAAAATGAGGTACGTGCGACTGCACATAAGATTATATCTGAAATTGCATTAACGAATTTATTTTCTATAATATTTGAAATGTATTTTGTAATAATCTTTTTGGACCAGTTTAGTATTCGAAATGAACATTTTTGATCTCTATAGACATACTTGTATTTTGAAACATGTAGCATAGAAAAAAGTCTAGTTTTTGTTAAATCTTTATTTAAGGGTGTTGGATCAAAGTTTTAATCTCAAAATTCAAATTATTCATTTTTCTCAACAAATATTATAATTACATATTTTTTTAACTCTGTATGCATATTTCTATTTAATAAATAAATAGCGATATAGAGTAAAAAATATCTGGTTATAATATTTCTTCAGTAAAATGAGGAAATCGAATGTTGAAGTTAGAGCTTGGATCCAACCCCCTATCCAATCACTCTATCTTGTGTCTTAAAACAAGACCAATTTTCTTAATTTAAAACTTTTTTCTGAATTTGACTTGTCTTCAAATCGCATTTCATAAAGTCTAATTCATATTTCTTGAACTGTAACAACTTTGTTAATACCAGCGAAATTACAAAACTGGGAGAAACTGTGAGATTTTAAACGGTATATTACGCTCTGTGAAAAACAATAACATTGTGCGTGGTGCAAGGTACGTGAACATCTGAGAATTGCGCAAGTAGGACAATCTTCTCAGCCATTGTTTTCCATCCGTTAGAAAATATGGCCTACCTACAATTAACATTTGTCGTGTTAAAAGCAGGGTCGTGCAATTGTCTGGAGAGCTAGAGTCAAAATTTACAATGCGTAATTAAACAACAGAACTTTTTTAATTTCCACTTTTTTCATTTAACTATTTAAAATAAGATATTTCTTGTAGCTAACACCTTGGGGAAAGTTTCAGATATCTGAATGAATCAATTTACACATCAATAAAAGTATATTTAGCAGAATGGTGTTTCCTTTATTAGAGTTATTATATTTACAATGTTAACTAATTTAATGAAAAATGTGAATAATATAATAGAAATAAATGGAAACTATTCCTGAGAGATATTGTCTCTGGTCACATTATAAATTTAGTTAAAATTAATGAGCAACAAATCCACGACAAAACCTAAAAGTCATTTTCAATGCACATCCCAGCAAAAAGGAATGGTATAAAATTAAAATTTTGACAATTAGAATCAGTTACAATTTCAAAAATTGCCCGCAATAGAACAAATGACTTGATTTCACTCTATAGATACATTCCAAGAAACTTAAGTTACTTTTTCTAGTAACTGTAACTATAACTAGTTACTATTTTAAAAATAGAACTACTTTTTATTGCAAAGTAACGTAACTGTATCTAAATATTTTGCATAGAGGATTTTACTCAATCCAACATTGATTGAGAATTTTTTATTTTAATTCAGCATCCACCAGTGGAGATCTATGTAAATGAATTTTAGGTAATTGTGGTTACATGGAAAAATAAAAATTACATCAAATGACAACAAATTGGATAAATAAAATTAATCGCTAATTTTTCTTCTATTTTTAGTGAATTTTCGGGTAAAATAAACATTAGTATATATATATAAAAATTTGTCTGGAATATTTCTGTCCCACAAAATTATAAGCAAATATGAATAATACAAAAAACACGTCCTGAAGTTGTTAACTTTCATCATAAAGAGGAGTTTGATCTCCGCTGATTTCCATATCGCGAGGCGATTTGAAAGAGTTGTTTGATTGGCTGGTTTCCATCGGTTCATCGCTGTATCGATTTCGATCTTTTGAAGAACCGACTGTAAAGGGGTTGTCGTCGTCAGGAGGAGCAGATCCGCCAAATCGCGGAGATCTTCCATCAAACTTTCCACCTTGTTGTGCATTAAAATTTGAACCTCTTCCTCGACCTCTGCCCCCGCTATTAAAGTTATTTCGACCCCCTCTCGAAAAAGCTGGCGAAGATCCCCTACTGAAGGGGTTGCTGCTCTCAGTATCAGCAGATCCAAGATCCCGATCACGTGAAGTATCTCTCGATGAGCCAATTGTAAAAGGATTGTCATCATTGATAGGAGGATCGTTGTGAGAATCAGATGGAGAATTCGAACCAAAGTTCCCTCCTTTTCCCCTTCCACGTCCTCTGCTAAAGTTATTAAATCTTTCATGTGGCTGTTTCGAGAAGTCGTCAGAAGGAGTGGATCCACCAAACCGCAGAGATTCACCATCAAACTTTCCACTTTTTCCTCGACCTCTGCCCCCTCTATTAAAGTTATTTCGGCCTCCTCGTGAAAAAGCTGGTGAAGATCCCCTGCTGAAGGGGTTGCTGCTCTCAGTATCCGCAGATCCAAGATCCCGATCACGTGAAGTATCTCTCGATGAGCCAATAGTAAAAGGATTGTCATCATTGATAGGAGGATCCTTGTGAGAATCTGATGGAGAATTCGAACCAAAGTTCCCTCCTCTTCCCCTTCCACGTCCTCTGCTAAAGTTATTAAACCTTTCATGTGGCTGATTCGAGAAATTGTCTCTGGGTGACTTGCCTCGGAACGACGATCTTCCTCTGAAAGATCCTCGTGAACCTGAAGAATGGGGGTTGGGTGTCGTTTCCCGAGAGGATCCCACCCTAAAGGGATTGTCATCCACTTGCATGCTCGGCGAATGATCTCTAGAGGCGGAAACTCGACTTCTGCCGCGAGCTCCCCTAGAGAAAGAATCTCTGCTTGGAGAATTGTCGCGTGATGATCCAACTGTAAATGGATTGTCATCTACTGCTCCAATGCTTCTGCTTGGAGAATTGTCGCGTGATGATCCAACTGTAAATGGATTGTCCTGTACTGCTCCGAAGCTTCTGCTTGGTGAATTGTCGCGTGATGATCCAATAGAGAAAGGATTATCACCACCCTTGTCAAAGTGACGATTCGTGTTTCCGTTGTCGTATCGTCGCGAAGGTTTCCGCATCTCATCGTACTTCGGTGTGTTGCCTGAAGCTCCAGGTCTTGTCCAAGGCACCGTCGGTTTGGTCCAGTTAGTTGTATCCATAGGAGGATTAATGTTGAAACTGGGACTACTCTGAGGCATCTGTAGCGGCGGTTGTGCTGGATGTAAGAATGGTGTACCAGGAGTTTGGTACGGTGTCATTTGGAAAGGTGTCTGACCTGATGGAGTATACGGAGTATTTGCATAAGTACTCATGCCTCCGTAAGTTGTTCCCGGTGTCTGCGGCTGATAGAGCTTTTGATTTGCTACCTGGGATAAAGAGTTCAACATGTGATGAGGCATGCTTTGGGCAACTCTCTGTATTGCCTCTTGCGTCATGCCCATCATAGGTCCAGGTGTAGAGATACAAGGCGTTCGGGTGGACATCATTCCTCGT
The DNA here is from genome assembly GCA_900474275.1 of Synergus japonicus. Taxonomy (NCBI): domain Eukaryota; kingdom Metazoa; phylum Arthropoda; class Insecta; order Hymenoptera; family Cynipidae; genus Synergus; species Synergus japonicus. The sequence continues at coordinate 50,811 of UCOH01012685.1, forward strand.
GGAGTGCTGGGCGTCGCCTGGCCAGGTATCGGATCTTGGAAGTGCTCTTTGAACCATTTAATCAAGTGGTCTAACCTCCCAAACATCTGATCTCTAAACCGAAATCCTTCGGTAGTCACCGTAACGAATTCATGCTTGCACTTTGTCGGCAAATACGAAAGCAAAAACTTTCCTGGAAAATTTTTGGAAGCTGATAAAATATACGGAATTCCACCAGGGTTCGCCTTTTTTTGAGCCTTAATGATTTCCTCAGCTTTGTCCTTCATTCCCATAACATCAGGCTTGTAATATTTGAAATGTAATGCTTCAGAAGCGTAGGCTGCCATGGGATTGATGTGCCTAGCGAGGATTTCGTCTAAGTCTTCAAATTCTTCACTGCCGATCATCAATCTCTTTCCCAAAGAGAAATCGTTGACTTTTTCTTTCTCTAGTACGTCGATATGCTGATGGACATTGTCCGTCACTTTCCAAGTAACAGTCAGATGATCGACACCTTTGCTGCTTGGTCTAATGATCGCGTCTCCCTGTTTCATGCCATTCATAAGTTTTTCTGATTCATTGTAGTTTACATTGTGAAAGTTATTGTGGCCAATAACTCGTTTAACATAAGTTTGCCTCTGTTTAGACTTCCTCATATCTTCCTCTTGTATTCTTTCTTTTTCCTCTGTCTCGGTGTCATAAAATGGATCTTTTGCAGGTCTGAACTCGTGATTTTTATCAGCTAGGTCACTGCTCTTACTGCTGCATTCAACAGCAAACTTTTCACAATCAACTTTAGTGATTCTGCAATGAATTGGTTGGTTAATTTGCACTCGATCTTTTGGATTGGCTACATGTTTGTCAGATAAATTTTTGATGTGGATATAGCCAGATACGCCATTATCGAGACGCAATCTAATGCCAGTTGCCTTTCCTGGACAGGATCCGGCATCGAAATGATTCCAGACTTCTGATAGCTCAGGAAAATCATTTTTGAGACAGAAAGGACACTGCCAGAGTCCAGTTTCATCGTTACGAACAGGATTGGCCTGATCCAGTTGTTCGCCTTGAGGTTTTTTGTGCGAGATACCCACCACTTTGGCCAAAATAAGTTTTCCTACGTGGAATGTTTCCATAGTTTCCTTAGTTAGCATGTCGAAGAGTTCTTCAGGATTTGGAGACTGATATAGTACTCTCAAATCCTTGTAGCGAGAGTTCAGTTCTGCTCTAATATCATATAGCGTGATGCTCTTGTTACCAAAACCTTGTCTGTCAAGTTCCTCAGCAAATGCATCTAAATCGAGATCCTTCAGTCTCTCAGGAGCTTCCAAAATTTCTTCTAAAGCACCAGCAGGATTAGCATCATCGTCATCATATTCTAATGCATCAACCGCCATTTTTCTCGCCCACTCGTAAGTTTCAGGGTGAACTCTGGAACCGTCCAGAACCTCGACATAAGCTTCCGTACTATCACCAAGGCTGTTGGTGTCAATTTTGATGAATCCTGCACAGTTGATGAATACTTTTGGTCCCATGTGACACACGGTGACTAATTGGGTTCTGTTTTCTAGCCTTTGGCTGGTTTGTTTCAATATTTTTAGCAACGCTTGACCTTTTCTTGGGCCTAAACCGCAAACAAACTGCACGACGTTAACATAATAAGCTTGCTGAGCTGCCTTGTTAATGTCGACACCGACCTCATTCACTCGATTCACGAATTCCAAGTGGATGTTTTCTAATAATTCTTCTGGGGAGAGTTGATCTTGAAGTGGATGGAACTTCAGGCAGAGAATCTCGTTATCAGCGGTACACAATTGTGAAAATTCGAGAAGCGGATCTTGCATTCTTCGCGCGAGTGATATTGCTTGACGTAACTGAAGAGAATAATCGCGAAATTCTGAGGTGCCTTTGTTGCTGTTGGCAAAAACTTTCGCGAGTTCATTATCACAGATCTCTACCTCAATATTGGGAAATTGTTCTTCATTGACGAGATTTGAAATTACTTCCCGAATGTCAGCTTGAATCATTGTTGCATCGCGAGTCTCTCCACTAATAACAACGAGATGTGGCTTTTTTGTTGCTATAAAGTTCTGGATTGCGAGAAGGTCTGCCTGTTTCATGATCTTCTCGCTTTCTCTAAAACTGTTTTTCCTTTTCAGTATGTGAGGTAACTTGAGAAAATCGGTGCACTCTCCGTCGGGGGAAACAATGCAGGCGAAGGGAGCCTGAGAGTCATCGGGTACGTACGCCAAACCCATTACACGCAGCCCCTTACTTGTGTCCCATTCCTCGTCCTCTTCGTCGGGAAATTGTACGGAATATGGAGCGATTTTTAGCCAGTTGTACATCTTCCGACAACAAGCACGCATTACAAATTCTTTTGCCTCTGCGATCAGATTCGTTCGGAGTTCTTTTTTCAAGTCCGGGATTACCTGAAAAATAGAAGAATAAATTATTAGAAAAATATATACAAGCTGTAAGGTGTTATCCTGAAAATATAAAAAAAAATATAAAGGAATTTAGATATAACTGGAATTAACTGAAATTGACTTACTATCTTCGTCAAAGCCATTTCCACGCTTGCAAATCGTAGATCGTTCCAATCTTGTACAGTTTTACTGAATTCATCTTTGTAGTATAGCTGTTTGACTTCTTCAATATAATTACTACTAGTGTTTCCTTCGATAGTATCGCTAAAACTCATCTCAATCAACTTATCCTGCTCAGCAATGACAAGTTTCAGAAACTGATCTCCGACCAAGTCCCTCACGGGCTTATTCTTCAAGAATTTCATGCTGTATACCGGGTGATTTTCATCAATTTCCTTCAATCCTTTCTTCGTTGGTCGGATTGACAATTTGGCTCTTTCCATGTACATATCTCGAACCGTTTTTCTCACCAAGGGCTCTCGTCCCAACTGATATGCAACCATCAATTGCGCTGCTTTCAGAACTTCTTCTGGCGTTTTGAATATTTGTCCACAGTATTCGGCTGCAACCGTTAATGGGTCCATCAGTTCTTGGTCCACTTCGTGTCGCGTATAATTATCTCGAAGATTTTCCGCAAAACGTTCAGGCGTGAGACCAAATCTCTTGGCAAGAGAATCTAAACCAGCTTTTCTACAAATCGAATACCAATCATTTCTGACTGGTTTCTTTATTATGTCATCCGGTTCAAGATTGTCTTCAACATCGATGTCTTCTGGTGGTGGATCTTCTCCATTTTCTTCAGCTTCAGCAATTAGTTGCTTTCTTCGCTCGAGTCGTTCCAGTCTCCGAGCCTCGCGTTCTTTAAGGCGCACAGATTCCTGCATTGCAGGAATATCCTGCGTGTAATACAGCTTAAAGTGACGATATATATCGTTGATCTCTTCACTTGACTGAGCATTCTTCAGTCGTAATATTTCTTCATCCTTGATAACTCGCAAGCCATGAGGTAAGGGAGCATCCGGGTTCTTCATAATATCTTCAAGTTGGTAGTTTTTCATCTTCTCGAAGAGTTTGAGGAGATCTTCCTTCCTTTGGCGTAACTGACACCATGTTGCATCAAATTTGTACACCTTCCACAACTCGTTGATGTTTAATTCTGGTAAAACATATTCCTTTCTATAGAAAGATATGAAAGGTACTTCAAAGTGCTGATTTCTGATGAAATCAAGCGCTTTCTTTATCTTGCCAGCTGTTTGAGTGACATTGCTAGCTCTTTCCCTCACTCGTTCCTTTGTTTCATCACTCAAGTGTGCGTCTTGAACTGATATTGTTGGTTTGCAGAACGCTTGTTCATGAATCCACTTGGCTTCTAGATCTAATTCATCTGAATTTTCAGCCACTGGAGTCACAGGCACTGAACGAAGTTGCATCCTTTCTGGTATATCCGTGATTCGGATCTAGAACAAGACATAAGAATTTCAAATTCACGATCACAAAGTTTAAGAATTTTAAAACTAACTCTAAAACAAATCAGATAATTTCATGTAATGACAAGCCTTTATCTATAATTTATGCTCATGATAATTTCTACAAATCTTATGTTAAAATATCTTAATCCTCAATAATTTGATTTTAGTATAAAAAATAATCCTGTCGTAAAAATTGCTTTCACAAACTGAAAGTCTCAAGATGATTCTGATCTCGATTTTAAGGTACAGGTGGCAAATACAAATCCAATCAATATCGCAACCACTTTTTACATTCTCAACAGAGAATGTAAGAATGAATATAATTTTCTAAACGTACCTCATTATCTTGATCTGTAAAGTGTCCGCGACGGAGCTCGCTAGGTTCGTAGATTTCGAAGATACTCTTCCTCGTTGCTTTCTTCTTTGGTTGTTTTTTAGACTTTGTTGGTCTCTCGATGTCTCCGTCTTCCTCGTATTCATCTTCTTCCTCCTCTTCTTCCTCATCTTCTTCTTCTCCATATTTTTCAAACTCATCATAATCAAAATCCACTCCGAAGATGTCTTGTGCTTCTTGCAAAGCTCTAAAAAGGAAACGATTTTGTAAAAATCAAATTAAAACTAATTTTAAAAGAAAGTCCTTAAGTATAATAATTTAAAAAAAAGTGTAAAACGGGTAAAAATATTTCAATTCCTAAAGAAAAGTGAACTTACGAGTCGGCAAAAATGTGCTTCTTTTTCCTCTTTTTTTCTCGAATAGGTCGGCCCTCGTCGTCAACTATAAAGTCATCAGCATCCGAAGAATCTCCTTCGCTACCCTCTTCATCGACAGTTCCACCAGGTTCTGTGAGGCGATGACTTCGTTCGGAATGTCTATCGTCTTCCTGTATTAAAATCAAATTTTATTGGTTACTCATTTCTTTCTTATTCGCCTTATTAACATAAATAATAACATTGAAATGAAAGAGAAGAGTGGAAAATTAACAATACTTACGTCGCCTGATACTTCGAATAATTCATTTGCAATAGCATCTCGTTCTGCTTCTTCTTCTGAATCTTCATCCGCCATTTTCTGAACTCGCCTGAAGCGTTTCTACAAAAATAATTTTGTAAATTATTGAGAAAATATAAAAAATATCGAGTATCAAATTAATTTACGAGTTTTAATTTTCAGTGAAGAACAGAAAAAATAAATAAATCACTTTTTTCCAAATAGAAAACTTACCCTGTCAAGCTTTACACCTAAGTTTTCTTCTAACAATTCATACTCGTCGTCTTCGATTCGGTCATCATAATCATCATCGCTTCTTTTTCTTTTGCGTGATCTATCAGAAGCATCACTTTCGTCTCCATCCTCCTCAATCGGGCCATCGTCAATCAAATCTTTCAATTCCTCACGCATTCGCTCCTCGTCATCTGTAGAAATTAAAAAAAAATTTATTCTAAGATTCTAAGCCAATTTAATTGTTTATAGGTCCTTTAATATGGCACCTCTTGCAAACTTTTAAGTCATTGTACTTTATTTCTCAATTTTAGAACTTGTAAACTTACATTATTTTCAAATAAGAAAAGATAATTTAATAGATAATAAAAAACTTAGTTTCATTTTGAAGTAGTGTTTATTTAATATTTAATATATAAATATATATTACCTTCTTCCTCCTCGTCACTCTCTTCCATTGCAACTTTTTTGAGTTTCTTGCGGTCCCGTGGGGTCAATTCCTCATCCTGAGAAAAATGATAAGAAATATTGTTTAATTAATAAAACTGAAAAAGTCGTACATTGAATCATTTTTGCGTAAAATGAAACGATTAAATTGTGACATTAAGTTTTGAAATCAGCACCTATATGAATGTCTCAAGGGACCTCCTTAGGATGTTCAATTGAAAATGTTCATTCACAATATCTGTGAATTGCTTATTTATTACTTTGAATGCTTTGAATTACTTTTCATGCTTTTCTATATAAATACAAAATTATGGTTATGTCCGAGTCATTCGGTCATTATTGGTAATTACCAGAAATGTTATACCTGATAAAGGGAAACCTGTGAAGACGTAGAAATATTTTCAGGATTTATAAAGAAGATAGTCATTTAGAGAAGTAATAAAACTAGAGTCTGTAGACACTTTAGACGATAGGGAGGAGTCGGTTGCATTTTTCCGGGGAAGGATTAAATTATATTAATATATTCTAATTAGGATTTGTCGGGGCCAAGCTATGGTCAAATATTTGTTTACAGCAAGCTTAGGAAAATCGGGATTATTACCTCATTTAATAAGGTAATAGAGGGTAATAAATCTAAGTATTAAAACATTCGGAATGACAATAGGTTTTTTTAAAATGAAAATCGAAAAAAATACTTGCAACAATAAAATGAGAAACACAACTTTTGTTTAAAACATTTAAATTACCAATAGATAACATTTTTATTTATGTTAATAGCTGGACAAATTTTATTAAATAAATTCGTCCGGCCATTGAAATTCTGCTGTAGCCGAATAAATTTTCATTCAATGTTCATCCGTCTAGCCGGACGTTTAGACACTTCGTTCTATATATTCTGTCTTAATTTGAGAAGAAACAGATAAACAGGAGTTTTTTTAAATAAGGAAAATATGGGAAAAGCCGCGAACTCCTCATGAAATTTCAAGTATATTAGGTCCACTATACATATATTTGAAGGAACTGAAGCCACGACTTTAGAGGTTACGCACGTAACCAGGGAAAGGTATAAGAAACTTATCTAGTTTAAAGATGCAAAGCAAGAAGCATTGGAATAATTCAAATGCATAAAGTAGAAAATGAATTTATTTATAAGATAAAATGGTGAAAATGTACGGGAGATATCAAAAACCGTTTATCGTCACCGGTTTCATTTTCTTAGGAAAATTATGGTACGCGTGGAACATAATTTTCGTACGTACTTCGCTTTCCTCGGCTTCTGAGAGGATAAAATCTGCCATATTTCCTGTGAATACTCCGGATTAAAGCGTACAAAAACGTATTCCAGCTTCTACGGCGTCTTCACAGTTTGTAACTTATAAAATTCTATTAACCACTACTCAATTTCGACTAATGATGGAATGGAACTATGAAAATGCCGAAGTGTAATGGAAGAATGGAAGTCTGCGTGCGACGCGCGAAATGCGACTGCGTTGACAGTTGACGCCGTTTGGCCGTTGACTAGTGCTGCCAATGTCAACCAGGGTTGTGAACGTAATACATCTTAAATAAATTCATATGGAATGGGGAATTTCTACGTGATTTACGTAATTTACATAAGGTAATGCGCATGCGTCGAGAAACGCACCTTATTGGTCATATTTTGTGGGAAATTTTAACATGATAAATGTGATTTTATTTATTGTTAATAAATAATTGTATTTTATTAAATAAAAATGTGGATTAGATCATTAATTAAAATATTTATACTATAATATATCTAGGAACTGCACTTTGCAAATCCATGAGAGAAATTAACTTCTTGATTTGCAAATTTGCAATCATGTGAATGGGTCTTTATATCAGGAGTGCACAGGGGGTTGCGGGACCCAGGGCAGAAGAGCGATGTGGGGCCCTTTTTCCAAAATTTCATGTTTTTTTCAACTTTTTATTCTTTTTCTTGATTTCTTTTCTTTTCTACCACGCGAGGCCCTCCCAAAGCGGGGCCTGGGACAAATGAACCATTTGCTCCCTCCCTGTGCGCCACTGCTTATATAGATCTTGCATATGTGCATGGTACGTATGTATGCAGTGGTGGTTATACAAACACATATGCATACATACGTGCATACATAAACGACATAACCTCTCCTAGAAATTGCTTATGATTTGTGACTTTCGTGATTCATGGTTATTGTTGGTGGTGGTTGCCGAGATATTGCGGGATATCTTGCTGTCAGTTTTCGTTGTTAAATCGATCAACACAAAAGAGCGAGCAGCACAAACTGTTACAGTTAAATCGAAGAAATGTTTCAATCACCGCATGCGCTTCACCACAAATGAAAAGCTAGAAGATTCATAATTACACAAAAACTCTCGAGTGAATTCGGTATATCACATCTTTGCCAAAATTAACTGCTTCTAGCTGCTCCTAATTTGACGTTAATTAGTAAAACTGAATTTTTGGCGTATTCATATACAATGGCTGAAATTAAACAAGACAAGTTGGAAGATTCTGAAAATTATGCAGTCAGTAACAATACAGATCCAAAAAACATGCAAGAGCTAACACAATATGTAAGTTTCTTATATTATTATATCATTTTCTTATTCTTATTCTAGAGGGTGACTCGATTGTACAAACAAAGTAATAAAACTAATAAGACATAGCCAAACAAACCTAAAAGAAGTATCTACAATTCTTGATCTTTGCTTTGTACCTTTGCAGGGAAAACGGTTGGGACTTTTGGGAGTGGTTTAAGTTTTCATTTTATCTTATAGTTTATGCCCAGTGCATTTATTAAAAAAAGAAAATGTACAAATACCTTCTTTGATGAAAATTAACAACAAAAATTGAAAAATTCCTATTTAATATCGATTTAATTAAAAATTGTTTTAGGTTCAGACTCTTCTACAAAATATGCAAGACAAATTTCAGTCGATGTCCGACCAAATTATTGGTAGAAATATCCTTTTCTAAAAAATAATATAAGTTAACATGAATTTTATTGCACGCTTTTAATTTAATTTCTCGCGATATAATAGTTTCTAAATTGCATAAACAGAGGGCACGTTCATATATCTGTTGGAAAATGTTCATCTTTTTCATTCTATCATGAGAGCACCCCATCATAAGCTTGTTTCATTTTATTCTAATGGTATTGGATTCAACTTCTAACCACAAAAGTTGAATTTGTCATTATACTTAAAAAATATTTTAATTAGATCTTTTTCGCTCTGTAGCGCTATTCAAAAAAATTTATAATTTTAATACTTTATTTGTAAACTGAAAAAATGGAATTTTTAAGTTAGATTTCAATTTCTTTCTTTTATTGGTTTTTGCGCAAATAATATTTAAACTATATTAGACTACATTAGTAGAAAAAATGATTGTGCAAAAGTCCTTAACAAAGCTTACTAGATGAAATGGGTAACAAAATAGATGATCTCGAGAAAAATATTGCTGACCTCATGACTCAAGCTGGAGTAGAAGGAACGGATAAATAAGGTCTACTCTCAAGATGGTCCGTCTTGCTTCTTTAAAATGAATAAAAGAAAAGGAGTCTTAGTTTTATTACTTTTATATAATTAATTTGCGCTTGTATTAAAAATAAAACCATAATATTCTGAAAATCTAAGTCTATAATTGAATGAAATTTTCATTTATTTTAATTGTAGTGAAGTATGCGTATACTTTCAGTAAAATATTATAATACCTGACGATTTATGGAGGGTACCAGGTTTTTTTGATATACAGGCACACGAGGTATTGCTCTTAAACAATATCGATTAATATTTCTTTGACGTAAACGTCCGATGATTTTTATCTAAAAAAATTAACAATTAAAAATTGGCGGTCAAATAGATGTTACATGGTCTTACGATGTTGATTTCTCACTGGCATCTCTTGTACAGATTCAGATTCTGTATCCTCAGAACTTTCAACGAATTCCTCTATTTGTGCCGCTTCTGAAGAATTAGCAAATCCCATTTTCAGAGAATCCTGAAATGAAGAACAGATAAATTTCTACATTTGATCAAAACTATGCTTCGTTTTAAAATTATAAGAATTTTAGTTAATTTAACAACGAGAAAATTTTCAATTCTAATAAAAAATCTTTAAAAAATATAATAATATATCAACTATAATAATTTTTTAACATGTACTTATTAAAACATTTTAACTTAATATACATACGAGAGATTCCGCTCCACGGACGTTAGTAGATTTTTTAAGTGCCATAGGAGATGAAAAACGACTAGCTAGACTGGTTAGAGAATAGGCTTGACGAATAGATTTTCGTTTCACTGTATCTATCCGAGCCATAGCATCTGGTATTTGCATTAATTCACGAAATTCCTATAATTTAATTTAAAAAATATAAATATTACAGGTATATTTTAATAAGATTACACAGATTAAAAAAATATATCAAAATAACTACATAAAAAAACATCTTATAACATCTTTACTGTTGATAAATTTTAATGAATTTTAAGTTTGGAATAACATGAATATAAAATTCGTTAACTGATTTTATACAAAACGTTATAAGATATTTCTTCTAATAAATGATTTTAATATTTGTTCTGATTATTGAAGCGTTACCGCGTTCATTTCTCCTCTCGTTACTTGAAAGTCCTGCATGCACATTGTATAAAATATTATTTACAATATAGATTATAAAAGAACTGAATAAACCGAAGTCCAAAACGTGCCAATCTCATAGAATAGCAATATGTATTAAATAGCGTAGCAATACTATTATTAATCATATATTATACCTCTAAATCCTTTGCTTCATCAATCTCAGCAATGTCTTGATATGATTTTGTTAATAATTCAACAGCTTTTGCATGAAAGCTAAGTTCAATAATAACAAAACCTAAAAGTATAGACTTAACGTCATGCAGTTTTTGTTTTTCAAATGAATCGATTTGTTCTTCTAAACCCTTTACCACTCGTGACATCTCCATTGAAGCCTTCATTAAATCTGATTCTGCTTGGGACTAGTAGTAGGATTAAGGAATAAATTCCTGCTATCTTGAAACATCTTAAAAAATCTAGGATTTTTAAAAATTATCAAAAGCGTGCGCGTGGTATTCTAGTCCAGTTTTAGATATCGATAGACATTACAATTGTTTTCTATAATTTGTGAAAAGGATACAATAAGTTGTCGATTTTTCGGATTTCGTTCACGGACTTTATCCAAATGTCGTCTTCGATTGACTTCTCGTTCACGAGCAGCAAATGTGTTTTTAACATCTTCGCGAGCATGTTTACATATTATTGAATACTGAGATAGTGGAGAGATAACTTTCGAATCAAGTCTGTGTACTTCAGCATCCCTGTAAAAGTGTGCTAATTGTAATATAGACATTTTACGGGACTATTACTATAATTTTAGCCTTTGCATCTCAAATCTAAAACGTACCTGTAATCGCCCATGACAGAAAGAGTGGATGCAAAATTTATAAGGCTTGTGCTTAGAGTACGATTTATGCTTTCTGATCTGGCATAGCTTTCTATCACTTTGGAAACCTCATCAGTTTTGTCTCTAAGTCTGAAATATTTGGTGTAAAGAAACCCGCATTTATGCATATAAAATAAAATAAAAATAAAAAATATCTTACTGACTACATACCTTGCGGTTTTCCGCGTATATGCAGCGAAAACCGTACAAAGCTCTGAAAAATTCTTATCTGTTGCTGAAATTCTTTCCTGTACGAATTTGGCTTCTTGCTCACTGTAAAAATAAATAAATTAAAATATGTTAATAAGTTTTGCGAGGGTTTTAACCTTCGCGTGTATATAAGTTATATATTGAAAAAAATATATATGTACCAAATATTAGTTTGTGATCTATTTCGAAGCATTTCTTATTTAGAGGATGAAATGCAGAAAATCTAATAAAATTGTAACTAAGGTAAACACAAACGAAGGTAGAGCTTTTGTTTTTATATATGAGTTCTTGTGAGTTCTTTTCTAATATGACAGTTGATTCAAGTTGACTCCAGCTAACAGCTGAATAGTGGATATGCTTGGATGGTTTGGATACACCTGGCAGGTGGTGAAGGTGGTGAACATAGGTGAATAGTGGTCAATAGAATAAAACATAAAAATACATATATATATATATATATACATGCTACCCCTATACCAAGTAAATATATATAGTGCTTTAGCCAGCGTTATTATTTGCAGTGGCGTAGCTTACTCTAGGGAGACCCTGTATCAAAATTGGTCGGGGGACCCTTCTACCATTTTAGTTTTAAATTTTAAATTTTACGAATTTTCGCTAACACACTCGGGGGCCCCCTGAAGCTTGGGGCCCCGTATCATTTCGTGCGGTTAGTACTTGGATGGGTGACCGCTTAGCGCTTTTCTTTTTTAAACTAAAAGTTTGAAATTATAAACTTTCGCGCGCTGGTTCATGCGCAGAAATTTGTGCGCAAAGAGCCCCCCCTCGACTGATTTATCATGACGCATGCGCATGCCTGGTCTGGTCCCCTGCATCCCCTCTATTGCTATGTCCATGCTTATATTATGATAAATTGTGAGTTTGTGAGTAATCAAGTTAGTACGTCAAAATCAGCCGAGTATGACACAACGATAAAATACGTTTTGCTCGATTCAATTTATAAATTATACTGTTTTTTATTTAAAGATATATTTGATCATACAAGTTTTTAGTAATCTTCTCTTCTCATATTGTAAATGTGTTTTTACATTCTCATCAGAGAGAATGTATTATTTTAAATTGATAATATAAAATAAACAAATAACCGATGTACAATTAAGAGCTTGAATAATTTAAACAAGTTATCAGTGAATTGTTTGATTAAGAGAAAATGCATTTCGGACTAATCACCAGTGTTATATTATTATTTTCATATATAAACTTAACAGAAAACCGTCGACTCAAGGGAAAACAAAGATCACCTGTTGTCTTCAGTAAGTCAATTAATTATTTGTTTTACATATGTAAATATATTAAAAAGGGCTCTTTACATAAAGACGTCCAAGATGACGTACATTGCAATAATTAATTGATATATTATAAACATATTATAAGGGTCATGGAATCAAGTTCTAACTTCGAAATTCGATTTCCTCATTTTAATCAACAAATATTATAATTACATATTTTTTCGCTCTGTATACATACTTCTTTTAGAAATAGAAATGTGTCTATAGAGCGAAAAAATTTTTAATTTGAATTATTTTTCCTTAAAACGAGGAATTCAAAAACTAATTACAAAATTCTTTCTCTTTATTTAAAAAAAAAGGATTAAAATTATGCATTTTTCGCTCTATATGCATATTTTGATTTAAAAAATGAGTACCGCTACGGAGCTAAAAAATATCTTATTAGAATATTTGTTGAGTAAAATGAGGAAATGGAATTTCGAGATTAGAACTTGACCCAACACCCGTAATATTAATAGTTCCAGGTGATGGAGGTAGCCAAGTTGAAGCAAAGCTGAATAAAACCTCTTCAGTTCATTACATTTGCGAAAAATCTTCCTCTGATTTCTTTAACATTTGGTTAAATTTAGAACTACTGGTTCCAGTGGTGATAGATTGTTGGGTAAGTTAAAATGTGATTACTTAACATGCATATGCATCTTATGTTAAGTTATGCTTAACTTACTTATATGTTTACTATTTTATTTATAACTATATTAATATGTCTTAATATGAGGAGAATTCGTGTAACAAAATAAACTGGAGTTTAAGTAAACAAATTGTCTTAAATTTTACAAAGCATAGCTACCGCAGTTCAGGTCTGGATCCCTTCATACTTGGGTCAAGAGAATAGTCCTTAGCTGACTCAGCTCACAAAGGTTTTAAACCTACTAAGATTTGAGATTGCTAGTACACAGCTTAAGTAATAAATTCTGAACTTTCACCGTAATGAATGCATTGAATTTTAGAATGACGCAGAAGTCTTAAAATTACCAATTTTACCACCCTTTTCATGCACCTAAGAGAAGGTCTTGTTTTGAAGATAAATTGAGGGATTTCCCCTGAAAATGACACAAGTTTCATAAATAGGACAGCTATTCACATTTCTCTTTATAGCTTAGAATTTGTGTTTAGTAAACGAGGGAAATCGAATTTTGATAATAGAAAATTTTGACACCCTTAAGAAAATTATTTGTATAAAACGAGTATGTCTGCTCAAATCTGAATATAATATAATTATTCCTCGTCTCTACAATACCTTGCAATATTTGGAATCTGAATGATTGTTGTATGTTTTTCAATTTTTACAGATTGACAACATGAAGCTAAATTATGACAATGTAACTCGAAAAACTAGCAATCAAGATGGAGTAGAAATAAGAATTCCAGGATGGGGTGATCCTTTTGTAGTTGAATATTTAGATCCTAGCAAAGCATCTCCTGGCAGCTATTTCAAAGATATTGGAAATATGCTAGTAAATGATTTGGGATACATTCGCAATATTTCTCTTCGAGGTGCACCATATGATTTTAGGAAAGGACCTAGTGAGTACAATATTTAATGAGTTGTGCATGATTATAATAATATGTATATTGTTTAATTTATGTAATATAGGACAGAATGATGCATACACATCTCCAACCTCCTTAGAGCTTTGCAAAGAAGAGAGTTGCATTATTATTTATATAAATTAGAGTAATTAAGAAAAAGATGGGATAGATAATATTATTCTCTGTGAAATAAACCCTATTTCAAGTAATTTCATTAAGTAAATAGTGAGATAATGCGAGTGAAAGCCAACAAACATTCCTTGGAGAAATTACTTTTAGTGTATCATAAATATTTTGAAACTTTCTCCAAACAATATTTGGTCAAATCTATATGTTTACTCGATTACATATCAGCTTATAACTATCAGACTTTGCCTGATAACACTTATGCAATTAATGCACAGAAAAACATATTTTTGGACTTTTATTAAATTCCTAAAGTTTATTTCATCGATTTAATTAACAAATCTATAAGGCGAAAAAATATTCAATTTTAATACAGAATTTCGTGCTCTGTACACATAATTTTATTTTAAAATTAAGCACTGCTACAGAGCGACAAGATATATAATTATAATATTTGTTGAGTAAAATGAAAAAAAATTGTATTTAGAAGTTAGAACTTAGTTTCATCACCTTAATAGAGTTTGCGGGTAACTTATAGATTTATATCAAAATTCAGTTTTCTTTATTGCATGCACATTGCGCACTGCACACTGCACAGCTTAACACATATACATTTTCAGGTGAAAATGAAGAATTCTTTGTTAAGCTTAAATCCCTTATTGAAGAAACATACACAATGAATAATAATGCGCCAGTGACTTTAATTGCTCATAGTATGGGTGCACCTATGACGTTGATATTTTTACAGCGTCAAACTCAAAAATGGAAGGATAAATATATCAATTCCTTGATATCGTTAGCAGGAGCTTGGGGTGGCTCTGTCAAAGCATTAAAAGTATTTGCAATCGGTATGTATTTCTTTATAAAAATTAAAAATAAATAATTAAAAAGAAATATCGAAACTAATCCTAATTTTGGTGTCTTGTAGGTGATGATTTAGGAGCTTATGTTCTACGACAAAGTATCTTAAAGGATGAACAAATTACAAGTCCGAGTTTAGGATGGCTTTTGCCATCTAAATTATTCTGGAAAGAAACTGAAGTTTTAGTTCAGACAGAACAAAAAAACTATACGTTACTCGATCTGAGACAGTTTTTCCTGTAAGTATTTCAGTACGAAAACCTATCCGAAAAGTAATTTCTATGCTTGTAACATAGCAACCAGTTTATCGATCAAAAACATCAGATTAAATTAGGGAATCTTAATTTCATAAATAGAATTTGGATAATTTTTTAGGCCAATGTTTTTTCTTTATTTTCTAGATCTTATGTATTTAAAAACTTGTATTTTTGCAGAGACATAAATGTTCCAAATGGTTGGGAATTTCGAAAAGATAACGAAAAATTTCAACTAAACTTTACACCTCCAGGAACAGAAGTTCATTGTTTGCATGGTGTCAAAATTGATACCGTTGAAAGGTATAATACGCAGATACATTGTTTATACATTTTAAATTATTCTAAATCTGTCGAAGTCGTTAAAAATATTTCGGAAATACCATGAAATTAATTAAAATCATTTGAAATTTCTTCAAATTCCTTGAAAATTCTTAAAATCACTCGATATATCTTGAAATCCTTTAAAATTCTCTCACTGATAAGTTGTAAATAATTTTTATTTTTTTAGATTGTACTATAAACCTGGTACATCACTCGATGGATATCCTCAACTTATTCCTGGTGATGGGGATGGTACAGTAAATGTTAGAAGCTTGGAAGGTTGCCTACATTGGCAAGGTAAGCAAAAGCAGAAAATATATCATAAAGGATTTCCTGGTATAAATCACATGAACATTTTAAGAAATGTTTCCGTCTTAGAGTATATAAAAAATATACTAAAAGTAACAATAGCAACATAAATTATAATAATGTATATTATTAATATTAACCATCAAAGTTTCAAGAAGATTGAAACAAGATTGGAATTGACACAGCATGTTCGTATGATCAAACTTCAACAGAAACTTGCATAATTTTTTAAACTTTCTGTATATAAAAAATCTAGACTTTTTAACTTTACATTGTCAACATATGTATTTAAATAATAACTGTACATTCTTGTTTTGAATTAAAGAATCAAATTATAAAATTCGAAGAATAAAGAAATTATTAATTCTGTAGGGACCCATAAAAACCAAATTCCTTATTTTCCTTATTTGACATTTAATTTTATTAAGTTTTAGAACTTTTTTTTAGAACAAAAATTGGCTTGTCACAGACAAAACGCTTACAGTACATATATTCAAAGTTTTTATATCAGACTATCACGGTTTGTACTAATGCGTCATTCCATGTATTACCACCATGATCCCTTAGTCTTTTCGAGGCTGAAAAAAGATAATTCGAAAATAGATCGTGTGTGCGTAACTTGACCGTTGAGGGTGTTGGATCCAGGTTCTAAATTAAAAATTCGATTTCCTCAGTTTACTCAACAGATATGTAATTAGATATTTTTTCGTTCCGTAAGCCTATTTACTTTTTAAATAGAAAAATAACTACAACCACACTTCTATTTTCAACAAGCGTATGTTTACAGAGAGGTAATATATCCAGTAGTAATATTTCTTGAGTAAAATGAGGTAAAACTTTGAAGTTGGCACTTAGATCCAACACCTTTACCGCGCTAAATGGTCTGTATATTTAACGTTATTTCCAAGCTATATTTTTACATGGAGTTAATATAATTATTCATCAAATTAATTTTAATAAATAAATGTAATAATAAAATGCTTATATTTTGCAAAGTTAAATAAAAATTTTTGTCTTTTGATTGCTTTTGTACTAACACCCTTTTATAGTTGATTCATATGTTTTAAGAATCTCCTAGTACATTATTGTGAACAAGACTAAAATTGAAATGGAATATATATGTTGGGTGCTGTTTGCCGACTCTACTAATTTTTAGGCATCTTCTTCTGGTGTACATTAATTAAATTATCAAGTTCGAGTGCAACATTTTTCAGGAAAATGTTTATCCCATGTGATAAGGACCACACTAATGCATATCATTGTCATCTAGTATTTTGGGATCAACATATCCAATTTTGTTACAATAATTTAATAACGCATTATCTTCATTTCACAGATACTTATCTTGCATTTGCTGCTTAAAAAGTATTCTTACATATGTACATCAAGTGTGAAAAGTATTTTTATCTCGAGTTCTAAATTCAAAAAAATTTCAAATGATATACATACAACACAATATTAAGGCTATATTTTATATTAAGCTATATTTTCGAATATATTGCTACTATTTGATTTATATTAGTTTATTTGATATTTACAGATATTCACCATAAAAAATTTCATTTGGTTTTGCAGCCCAATAATTTTTACCTTGAAAGGAAGGTAAACTGCATTAATGTCAGTTGAATCCAGATGATGTTTTCAGAAATGCATACAGTCCTATAGCAAAAAATGTAACAACAGTAATCGTTGTGTAGCTTCGTAAGCGTTGTGGTATTCTCGGTCGTGCTTGGACAATTCGCAATTGCCTTAGTCTTTCCCTTTCTCGTCGATTTGCTTCAGCCTTTGCTTTCCATTCCTGTTCTTTGCGGCGCCTTTTGAAATCATAATCCCGAACATCATTTTTAATACAATCTGGAGGATACTGTCGATACAAATTCTTTGCATTGACTAGCAGTGTTTCAAATGGCAAATCATCAGGTAGCTGTAAAAATAATATAGAAATGTAAATAGAGTTCAACGTTGAATATCGAAAACTGTATCTAAATACAGTTACGTTACTTTGCAATAAAAAATATCTCGTTATAATTAAAGTGCTTTTTTAAAAAAAGTAACTAATAGTTACAGTTAGTTACTGTAGAAGATAAAAATAACTAATCTTCTTTTAGTAATTTAGATACTTGTAACCAGTACTGAGAAATTTTGGGAATACGATTTTAAAAAAACTCACCGAGCAGAGTACTTTATGCGTATGACCCATATCTGGTGTAGTATTGAAGATTTCAGTAGCTCTATGAGCTACTATTATTGTACTCAAATATAGAGGCATCAAAGGTGGACTTCCAAGAAAGTAATCGAATAATCTATGCAACAATTTTCTATTCTCTGCATATTTATGCGCGTACCAGGTTGTATACTCAGCTAATGCAAAATGAGGAAACAGTTCTACACTGTAATAATTTTGCATTGGATTAACAAGTTTTCAAAAATTAAGTATATTACGAACATGTTATACTATTTAAACTTACTTTTCCAGATGTTCTAAGAGTGTTGGATGCTCTCGCTCCAATAATGCAAATATATAAAATAGTTCTTGATTTACTTTTTCCATAGTTTTTTCCATAAAACGCTCTAAAAATATTAAAGAAATTCTTTCTAAAATGTGTAAACTTTTTTGAAGTCCCATCACTATAAGCACTGTAGCTGCTACATCATTGTATCCTTGGTAGTAGCTGCATAATTAAAATTTTTCAAAATTAATCATCATTATATTTAATAGATAAATTATTACTAATATATACTAATATAATATGACCTTCTGAATAAAAAGAACTTACTTCAAATGAGGATTTCGATGTAACACCCAACAAATTAATTTTGTCAGTTCATCTTGAAATATTTCAATCTCTTGATCCGTAGCATTGGGAGGTAAATGTCCTCCACTTCGGGCTACATCCTTTAAAATTTGTTGATAAACTTCAGAAGGTATATACGTATGCATTCTATCCAATTCAATTTCAAATGGCAATTTTTCGTTCGGTAATCTCAAGAGTCTTGACCAGAGTACCCTTCGCACATCATCTATAGATCATCTTTATGATTTCAAGTTTTGATTGTACAACAGAAAAATGTCTTAAGGGTGTTAGCTCCAAGTTCTAACTTCTAAATTAGACTTCATTTTACTCAACAAATGTTATAATTAGATACTTTGTAGCTATGTAAAGATGCTTAATTTTTAAATAGAATTATGCGTACAGAGCGTTATAGAGCGAAAAAAAAATTATAATTAAAATATGTATTGAGTAAAACTAGGAAGTTGACTTTGGAGGTTAATTGAAACCAACACCCTTAAGTAGATTTATACCAGAAAAATCATGCAGTTAATTATAATATATATTATAATTATTATTATCATAAAAAAGGAGGTACTAACCACAAACAAATCCTTCACTGCTAACACCAAGAAGTTTAAGTCTGCCAAAAGTAAGATTCTCTTCTACTATAGTTCCTTGGATTACTTTAAGCTTCATTCGTTCTCTTTGTGTAAATGATTCTACAATGGAAAATATCATTATATAGTGTAATTGACTTCATTAATTTTATTAAATATAAATAACTTAATTTCTAAATACCTGCTGAATTCAAATCTGAAGGATCAGGAATTTTAGGAACAATATCATCAATCCATGCTTTTTCTGTATCCATTGCAATCTCAGAAATTTTACTGCAACTATTCATATCGTTTTCTATCGTTTCCAGTACATTTTTTCTACGCATTTTTGGTGAATTTTTATCCACAGAATTTGTAGTTGATTTAGGAATTGAAGTATCAACTGCTGTTTGTATCAAACTAAGTTCATCTTCTTTTGTGCCCATCTTTGAGTTGTAAATTAAATAGAAAACTCGAAAAAATTGTTAATTTAAAAATGTCTCAAATTTTAACCATAATTCTTGTTATAATACACAATACAAACTATCAACAACAACTTTCTAATTAGTGAAACGTCCAACAAAAATTAACAAGTGTCATTGTCATGTGGTATTATCGTTATATTATTGAACGTTGAACGTTGAACGTCAAGAAAAAGGTTATGTGTTATCAATATATGTATATAGATTGACAGAATGACAGCTAATGACAAACACAGTAAACAGACTGAAAGGAAGAAAGTACACATACAAGATGCACACAGCGCACACAAGGTCGCGCAAATACTAATCAGTGCTCCAAGCGGGTAACCTGCGCGCGCAGTTCGCGTTGGCTTCATGCTAGAGACATCCTGTAATTGGCTGTAATCTGGCGCGCGATTCAAAATTGAATTAAATCAATTTGATTTTGAATTACGCGCGTAAAATGTTCACCAATAGGAGAATTTTTCTAGCGATAATGCAAAACAATGAGCGCGCTGTGCATACATATACGTATGCAATGACGTCATAAACCTTAAAGCCTCTTTCACAACACAACGTCCATGAGAATAAAAGAGACAAACTGTTCTCCATCTCTTTCTATTATAGGTGACTTCTTTTACGTAAAATACCTTTAAATACTTCTTTTCTACGTAAAATACCTCATTTAAGTGCCATCCCAAGTAACAGCGAATGGATTTGAAAGACAGATTAAATCATGAATTCCTTTTAGATTATATATATTATTATACACATAGAATTTATATTTACATACATTTTTATGAATTCCATTCACTGAAATTATAAACTTCTACTATGCTAATTTAGGCATTTGTACAATTTATACATTTATTTATTGAAGATATTTTAAGATTTATGCGTTATGTAGCATTTCATTAACATTATCATTTAAGTTTCTTTTTTTATAATTCATACATAAAAATTAAATTTATATCACATACTTTTGAAATAGTAATTTTTTGAACGCCCACCTCAAAAGTTGTACCTTTTGGTTGTTTCTAAGTAATGCGTAAAGTAACGAATTTCAACATGTTGTAAATAAAAAATAATAGCGCATGAGCAATCTGAAGATGAATTGATTTACATATACTGTTACAATACCGGATAATTTGACTTTGGCGAGACATACTTGAATCCATCACCCTTAAACTGAAAACTGAAGGTACTTTACGTGTCTGCTATAGAAATGATGGATTTTATACATTAAAACTATTTCAAGTAACAAAATTCACCTTGAAATTGTCATTTTCAATCGTTTCTTGTATTAAAAATTTCGATGACAACTATTGCTGAGGAACTCTACGCATATTATTGTTGTTTCTGTTTCTGTAAGGATCTTCAACTACAATCGAGCTAGAAACTAGATCATACCCAGTTCGGTTAAATCTAAAGAAAAATAACGTAAAACAAATTGGGAAAAGAAATGCTAAAATTAAATTTTTTACAACTGAACGACCAAGAGCTAATGGCAACCCAAGATCTGTCCCAGGAGACACAAGAACTACCTCTCCACCATCTGGTCGTTCAACGGGGGTTACACTGCGACATTGTACAACTCTTAAACCCATTACTGATTTACCAGGAGTCGCACCTCCTATATGCCCATATAGTCCTCTTTGCAGCCAAAATGCCTAAAAATTATATGTTTGAATTAATATTTTAATTAATAATTTATATTTTACAATTCAAATTAATATTATTATTCTATTTTCTACAATAAATTAAAAACTAATTACCTCAAATATACAAACGATTACTCGATGGATTAATTCTAATATTAAAATACCAGAAGTCAATTCTACTGCCATTTTGTAATCAATTCTTAAATTTCTTTGTAGTAAGTCAAAATCATATGGTTCTATATTTCTGTAACATAATGTTTATACTTGTTATTATCTTTTAATTTGAGTGTTGGAGCGTTGATACAACCGTTCCTATTTTATCAACAAATCATTTCATATTAAAAATACTTAATATATATCCACAAGGGATTATAAAATAAAAATTACTCACATGAAGTCGAAAACATCAACTGCAATAAAAGTGATTGATAATTTCAAGAGGAACAGCATCGTTGAATCAATAGATTCAGCTACGAACCGTTTCCATATCGGTGGTATTCGATATTCCACACCTACAATATATTGACAATTATTATGTGCGCTTATGCAAGTTTTACTCGACAAGTTTCATATTCATAGATGTTTTTTCGCTGTAAGTGGTACCCCTAATTCTATTATTAAAAATGAATAGCTATACACAGAAAAAAAATTAATTTCGGTGCACACGAGGGTTAAAATAATGATGATAATAATAATAATAATAATAATAATAATAATCTACCTTGAATATCGGGTTGCTGCACAGGTTCAGCTTGTGCCTCTGGCCTTCTTTGTCTTAATGATTCATTGCTCTGTTGCACTTGCGAAATTCTTGCTCCTGAACTGGATGTTGCACGTGCAGAACAGATTGAAATACCTGTAATTTTTATGTTTTGAATAGAACTTTCTTAAGCAAACAATGTATTAATTTTTTAAATAGAATTATAAGAACAGAGCAAAAAATTTCCTAGTCTTAATACTTATGCTCTACAAGCATAATCATAACTCGAAAAAGACTTCGCCAAAAGTTACAGCTAGCTATAATGATCTGTCTTTTTATGGTATTGCATACCTGAGGGAATCTGTAACGTTTGACTTGTTACCAAATAATGAGGAAACATGGCAATGAAACCTTGCCACGCATATATTTCTTGCAGCCATGTTTCCAATTGCTTGAAATATTTGGAACGATCTGCATTCGTGTATTCTTCCTTCACTGGTAGGTTTTCCTTAATATTATCCACATTGAAATCGTTACTCTCATCAGGCATTTTATTTTATGTTATCTTTTCGGCCGTCCTTTTTAGTATCATACAAGCTGCAAAAGACGCACAAGTTACTTTGTGTCTAGCTAAACGAGATAGTTCTGGATTAAAATTTTTATAATTATACTGCATGGACAGAATTAAATTAGTTTTGGGGAATAACACGTTACTAACTTAATTCTAACTGTATAACTGTCACGAGTTACTTTTTTTGAGTATGTTCCCTAAAATCTGTAAATATTAACTTGAAATTTCAAGGTTTGCTTATTTTAAGTAGAACTTAAGATTATACGGCTTGTCGGTCTTTTTTAAAAATAAATCAACCGCATATTAATAAAAAAAATAGGAAATGTTCCTAAAAGTTATATTAAAAGTTATAACCTATAGACTCAACGTATATAAACTTTTTGTATAAGAATATAGAAATGTTTGGAATGTCATTGATTATTTAATACACTTTTACTTTTCTATTTTTAGTAATTTATATAACGTTTCACGTCGTAATATTATGACTTTTAATAATTTATCAAACAAACAATGTTCCGAAAAACATTCTTAAAAAACGAACGTATAAAATGAAAAAAAACGAAGTACCTTTTAATACAATAGTTATTAAAGAAGTGATTATAATGTTAATAAATACTTCTATTAACTGTGAAAAACTAATATTATTTTTTATAAGCAAAACACAATATGTTCAACAATGTTCAAGATCTGACATTTATTATCAGTATGACCAGTATGACCATTTATGACTCATATTGCAGAATTTCAAGAATTTAAAGTGCAAGGTTTGTTCTTATCAGGGATGGGAAAGTAAATGCTGCAGAAAAAGGCGTATGTAACGTAAAGATACGTAAAGACCAGAGGCCCCACTGGAGCCCCGTACTCTATTGCACATGCGCTGCACTCGGTATCTAATTGGTTGTTATTCGCGCATAATTTGAAATGCATAATATTTTTTAGTATTTCAAATTGCGCGCGAATAGCAACCAATCACGTGCCGAGTGCGACGCATGCGCAGTAGAGAACGTCAGTCGAATTGGGGCCACTGGTAAAAACGAAAAACACATAACTTACGGATATTTCAGGATATTTGCAAGTGATTCAACCTCAAAGTTCAAAGATAGAATGGTTATGTCAGATTATGAGTTTTCTGTTGTTTTCTGTTTTCTGTGCAACAGAACAGACAAAATAGTTCGTATTTCATATTGAAAATCCTTTAAATTGTAAGGAAAGTAGTTTTTATTTATTTTTATAAACAACTATCCTAACAATCAAAATATATACACTTTTCGTTTCATTATGTTCTTCACTCTGAATAAAAAAGTAAGATATTCGGACTCCACAATATTTTGTCAACTGTAATTATTGTTTATGATAAACGTAAACACAGTGAGTCCTTTCTACGATGGATGATACAGAAAAACCTTTCGCCTGCCCTTCGCCAGGATGTAATATGGTAGTTTTTCTTTAATTAGTTTATATTTTTTCGTCTTCTTCTTTACATGAGTGTCAGTTTCAACTTTCATAAATATCAATATTTTTATTCTGTTTTACAGAGTTTTACAAACGAGGACCATTTAACGGTTCACAAAAAGAAGCATGATATGATCTTAAATTTTGGATTGAATGGAAAAGGCAGTGCTTTCATCGGTGAATTATTATTTTTTTTATATCAGACTATTTTAATTATAATCTGCTTACAATCAATATTTTGAAATAAATATTTTGCAGCCGATCAAACTCCGACACCTACAAGATTTATCAGAAACTGTGAGGAAGTTGGCTTATTCCAAGACCTACAAAGTGTAAACCCTTTCGAAGAAACTTTTCGTAGAGCGGTGGAAGCAGGAAAAACAGGATCAGTTTCTGTTTCAGAAGTGAGTCGTTGGAAATGTATTTTTGTTTTTATATATGTCTTTATCAATGTTAAACTAAATGTTTTTGCATTTGTATTTAGATTGGAAGCTCTGACGATACGTTACATACCCCTCATATATTTCCGCATATTGTCGAATCTCCATCCACAAATCATGTCATTCCTCAAACTACAATCTCTGTACCGCCTACAATCACGGTTACTGAAACTTCGAATGAAAGGAGTTTAACTAAGACTAAAATATGTAGTAGTACGGAAGTGAGCAAGAAGAACTCGCATGCGGAAGAAGTAGTAAAGAAATTAAAAATCACGACTACTTGTACGAACAGTATTCAAACAACTGAGCGGATTGTTGTTCAGAAAGCAGATGCCTCCATTCTACCGCAAGTTCCTACAGTTCAAGCACCGGCACCTTTGTGAGTTTTTCTTTAGCAGAAGCTTTTTAAGGATGTTGGATCTAAGTTCTGACCTTAAACTTTGCTACCTACATTTTACTTAGCAAATATTGTAATTAGGTATTTTTACTTTTTGAATAGAAATTATACATGTAGAGCGAAAAAATTTGTAGTTTTAATAATTTTTGTGTAAAATGAAACTTAATTTTTTTTATTTAATAGTACAAATAAATATATCAAAAGGGATGTTAATAAACGATTTTGCACTTGTGCTTTTTCAGGTCTATCAATGGCGAAGAGGTACAATTATTATTAAAAACCTCAGATGGTAAACTACTTCAACTCTCTGCAGCTCCTGTGAATGACTGTCAAACCAATATTAACGCCCAATGCGTTATTTTGAAAACTGAGCCACCTTTAAGAACTGCAAAAGAAGCGGAGCAAAAAAATAGCGAAGCCTCGAATCTTTCTGTAGCAAAAATGGTAAGTTTACTGATACAACGATTAAATAAAAATATATGATTATAATATATTGACTTTTCGAATAACTTTCTTAATTTTGTTTTATTAAAAATCAAACAATAAACACAAAGAACTTAAGAGCGCTGTACATTTTATTTTAGAAATTGAAGCAAGCTCTGACGAAGAGTTCAACTGTACCTAGAAACGAAAGGACAGAAAGAAACCCTGAGAAAGTAAATGAATCTTCACCATCTAAAGAAAACAGAAGCAAGAATCAATGCAAGGCAATACAAGAAGATCAGTACAAAAAACAAGACGTTTTAGAACGTAATCGAGCTAGTTCCATGCGTTGTCGAGCGAAGAGAAAAGCATGGATTCAAGAATTAGAAACGACAGTGAAAAATGTTAACGAAAAAAATGCTTCTTTGCAAACAGAAGTTAAATCTTTGCGATCTGAGGTTGCAAAGTTGAAGGCTCTTCTACTAGCGCACAAATATTGTCCAGTTACAAAAGCAATGGAAAAAGGTGAGGTTTTCTTCGATTCAATTTACTTTTAATTATTTTCTAAAATAAAGCTTGAACATTTAAGGGTTTCACCTTTAATGTACACAATTGTATTTTACTTTTTTTTACAGGAAATAGCATTGTCGTGGGTTCAAAAGTGAATATAATCCCTGCGAATACGAATACAGTATCTCCCATACCGATTATAAATGATACATCAATTAAAAGAACTGCTTTTCCAATGGAAGTCCCTATTGCATCAAAAAAGTTAACGCTATCGACAGGAAAAAGTACAGTGATTTTACCAAAGAGTAATAATCAAGTGACTGGGACATTGCCTAGGGCAAGGCTATTTAAGAAGCTGCCAGCTTTGAAAATCGTCGACGTCGATTCTCTGGCGACAAATGAGGCAGATAAGCCATTTTTAATCATTGAGAGTTCTCGATCGAATATAAGTGAGTCGCCCTCCAGTGACATTATTGAAATAGATCCTGTGATTCAAGTGGAGAATGCTGCTTCGAAAAATACTGGAACGTAAACGGGAAAAAATTAATAAAAATTAGGAATGAGAGGGTAAATTTGTTTTTAAAACTTGTTTTATATGAAGGATGAAAAAATACTCACATGTGACTGGACGTGATTATTTATTTAGTCAAAGGGTATTGGAACAATTGTCTAAATGTCGACAAAGATGTATTTTTTTTTTAATAAGGTTTACACAAATTTTTTATTCTGGCATCTTCTTTAATATTTAATATTATTTGCATATAAATTATGAATGTTAAAGGTCTGTCTTAAAAATTGTTTATTTGAGTATCCTTTAAAGATTTATAATAGGTATTCACTACTTTCAGATATAAATTGTAAACAATCGATTAGTGAATAAGAGACCTTTGTTGTTTTTTTGGTCATTCCACTCGTTAATAAATGTAGTTTAATTTTAGTTGTTTCTTTTGCATAGATAGTATTTTAATTGAGAAACAGACTGTGATTAATTAATTACATATTTGTATATAAGTGGTTATTCAATAAACTATTTTTTGTTTTGTACAAATACTCAAAAAATTTCTGTAATTTAATCAATAATTTAATAACTGACATAATTCAATGAATTAACCGTTTAATCTGAAAATTATTGGATTGCATTTCTGAAAATTTCAGATTGAAGGAAAGTATGTTTCATTTTCTTTTTAAGCGTATATTTTCATACAAAATACATAGTAGGGATAGACAATTATTATAATACATAAAAAATATTCCTAGAAGAAGCTAGAGTTCTAGCTTTATTTTCACAATTTGCAATTTATATAAAATGCAGCACCATGGCGAAGTAAACAATATTAGCTATCAGTATGAGGAATATTCATTTAAATTAAAATTAAGGGTGTTGAATTCAAGTTCAACCTCGAAACTCATACGTTCATTTTACTTAGCAAATGTTATAATTAAATTGTAGAATAAATTGTAAATTGTAGAATTGTACAGTTTCGAAAGCCGCATTGAAGCGATGAATTATACTTTTTGTGTAATTATAATAGTTTCGTATTACACAAATGTATTATTTGAATTATATATGTACCATATTAATTTATACTATTATTATATTTAAATTATTAAGTGTCCAATTTCAAATTGTACCACTTTAAAAATTGTAATCATGAAATAATCTAAATTCGAACTAAAGATTGTAATAAATTGTTGTTGCTCCTATGTATATAATCCAGCGATGATTCTGTAACCCTCGGGCCCTTATCAGTTCTCCGTCCAGTCGTCTAGTTCTTCACACCGGACATGAGAATGATAAGGGGCTTTAGGCACGTATTTCTTCAATCATCAAAAGTCCTGCTGCAATCGCCAACTCTTGCATTGATTCAATATTCTGCAAAGGAAAAATTAGATTTAATATTTCATTTTCATTGTTAGATTCATTCAGAATATATATAGAAATATACCTATTAGTGTTAAAAAAATTTCATCATCTATTCGGTGAATATTACTAATGGTTTCACTATAATGCCGATAGCTTATGAGGATAAGATTCGTGTCCTTCCGCTCTTGTACTTTATCTACAGGAACTTTCGTTGCAAATAGCATTTAGCTTCATAAATAAATAGTTTCAATTATTATTTGGAAGCTGAGCAATAAAATAAACTTTTAAATTAAAAACAAAATTTGCGAATAATTTTGAAATTCTTTTGAAGAGAGTCAACAAACTTAAACTAGAGTTTGTCTCTTCGTTTAAAATAGAATAGAAATTTTCAAAAGCCCCTTGTTTATACGAGCCTATATGCCAGTCGAACTGAATCGTGTGTGTATTATACAATACTCGAGATCTTTTAAGTTTTAACCTTGGTTTGATCTGCTTGCTTCTCTAAGGTTCAACTGTTGAAAGACGATGTAAAGGCATTCATTCGATTCTGAAGAAAAGAGCTGAGGAATATAAAAGGTCTATATCTGTGTGATTATTATTAGGTACTAAATCCTATTTTTACATAAAAAAAGTCTTGAATTATGGGTGTTGGATCAAAGCTCTAATCTCAAAATTAGATTTCTTTATTTTACTTGTTAAAATGGCCTTAAAAAATAAAAACTTTATATTTTATAGATCCTGAATTCTCAAGTGACTCAAAATTGTCTTTTCAGCAACCTTTGAAATAACTCTGGCTAATTTCCAAAATTCAAAGTCCTAAACTTCAAAACCGTAGTATTTTCTGAATAGAGTTTAATATTTTCGAGATAGACTTGACAATAATATATTATATAATATATGGCTACATCGTAACACAGTAGCAAGATGGAAAACTTGTTTAGGCTATTCCAGAATTTAATTTACAAATGATTTGACTGATTTTTAAGAGTTTAATACGTAACTTGTTAATGGAATGACGCTTTTGAGAGAATAAATGTTTTATTAAACGTAGTCTGCAAATCGACATAATTCAACACGACCTTGATACACTATAGCCTTTAGACCTTGCATTTTAACAAATCAAATACAGACTCTTTCCGTTCACTTGAGAAGACTTTTTTGTCATTAATAAAATTCAAACTTAAAATTAAAAAATTGTAAATCTTAATCTCATTTAAATTTTCAAACCTTAGTATTTATTGTCATAAATATTTGAAGTCTAGGATCAGCAAATATGTGTTTGAAAATTCGCAATTAACTTGTGAAGCGATTTTAAAGAGCATTTTCAATTGTGTAGTGAAACTGACAATGAGTATAACCTTGGCGCTATTTAAATATTATGTAATCAAATATTGAGTAAAGCTAACTAGAAAACTTAAGGCTGTTACTTTAAATTATTTAAATTATACAAATATGCCCTGATATCTCATAAATCTACAATTTATTCTTACAATCCGGTCACCCGACCCAAATAATTTTCTTTTTGCACGAAAAATACTCCTTATCAATGTTTCGATTAAATAAATAATTTAAAGTAAGTTATTTGTAAAAATGTATCTCCGCGGAGGCCCCTTGAAAAAGGAAGTCGAAGGTGCAGCCCCTTGAACTTCCACCACCTCTACTCGTTATCGAGTCTCTATTTTCAATAAGAAAAATCCAAAATTCATGGATTCTTGTGCTGAGAAATAAAAATCATACGGAATGCGAGATCTGGCAGCCTTGAGACGTCTGGTTTCTTTATTTTTACGTCAAGAAGAGTCGAGACAACGTTCCAGACGCTCGGCGGCAGATTGCGCGACGTTTTCCGTCTTTAGATATATTAACCGTCTTTGATCGCAAATCGAGCATCGCACGATCTAGAAGCCATCTTGCATTTTACCCTCACTCACTCATTCCACAAAAACTACTTTGTATTCGTTTCGCGATAGCCGTCTTGAAATGACGCGATTGATTCAAGTGTATCGCACTATACGTATAATCAACGCATCTTTCGAATTCCTGCGCGTCTTTTCACTTGATCACGTGGCGGGCACAAGGAACCAATCGAACTCAAACTTTTAGCAAAACTTTCCTAATTAGTATTTTAAACGACTTACATTTAATTCTGACTTTTCCTTATCATTTAGAAAATCTTGATTCGAATTTGAGGTCAAAATTCAAAATAGGGATTTTAAAACGCTGAACTGAGTTATTTTTTCAAGATAAATCAGCATAATAACGAATAAACTTCAGATGAATTCGTATTGTTAAATGCAGACAAAATGAAAAAAAGGATAATTGAAAAGTTACTACATATTTTTAAATTTGATTGTTAAGAAAATTGGGAATCTAAAAAAAATTGAAAGAATGAGAAATTAAATTGATAGAAGTTGTATAATTGCTCAGAAATCATTTTAGAATGCTTAATACAATTTTTCAAAATGATTATATGATCTATTATATGTAGTCTCGTACAAAACCTTCATTTAATTTTTTCCACAGCTTTCTCAAATTATCTAATCAGACTATTATTTGATCATTTTTTAAAATAATTGTCATAAAAAATATTAAATTACTCTGCAAAAGTTATCCGAATCTATTGGCGTTGATAATGAATTTCCACGTCGATTTTCGAAAAAAAAGTTTCACTTTTGAATGGAGTCTCACTACGTAGCACATGGCACTGAAACGAAATATGAACTGAAAGAGCGCCGACTCCTAGAATCGTTCTTGGTGAGTTTGCTCAGCATTCACCCCGGATCAGATAAACGTTGGGGACCCGCCCAGGAGCGACTCAATCACGGGCGCAAAAAACAAAATTAGTAAAAGAACGCTTACGAGTTAAATTTTATTGCAGTGCTAATTAATTAAATCAGTGAATTTCGCAGCTGGTGCTTCAGCATTCAGAAAAAGCTTTTCGAAAATATCATTTAAGAAATAATTGCTTTTGTTTTTCAACATATTTTTTATTGCTTTGAACGAGAATAAAATAATAATTAATAACATTAATTATTTCGAGGACAACTAAAGGGTAACTTTCGACTAGAACTAATCACGGATTAATTTTTTAGTCGAGTTTTTACTGTGTTTAATCAATTTTCAAGCAGGAGATTATATTTTCTAAACTGTGAAATGGAAGAGTCGATTTTTCAATAAGAAAATGAAATTAAGTCAAACCTAATTAATTAGATGAAAGAAAAATGGTCCCTAAAGTGTTCTTCCTGCGCTCAAGTTTAACGTTCATTGGGTCGTGTAACACCATCTTAAAACCCTCTTTTGGTTCGCTCTGCTTTACTTCTCTCTTATTTCTTCTTCGCCCCCTCGACCCTTAGACATTTCCTTCACAGCTCTGTATGTTCTTCACCCAGCAAGCAAGGGAAAATCGAACAATAAAGAAAGTGAGCCATATATATACATATAGCCATACAAGTAGCCATAGTCATGGCTATGGAGAGAGATGAAAGAGAAAAGAGAAAGGCGAAAGCAGGAAGTAAAAGAAGGACGGACATCGCAACGAAGATGGGAATTGAATTTTCTTCCGGAAGGGAAGCTGTACGACATGCTGACAGGAATAAACCGGCTAGCTGAAGGACAATTGTACATCTCTTTAAAAAATTGTTCTACTCCTCTGACATCTCTTTGTGAATCACTTAATTGTAAATTACGTGAGAAAGCAACGGAAAGTAAAATAGGTAGACATTTTCTATAAAGGCATTGACAATTCACTGTTAATTTAATTTCTAATGTCCTTTGTCACCGTATAATTGATTCAATAACTTCAAGAAATATTGTTACAAATTTTCCCACGAGAAAATAAAATCTTGAAAAGAAATTTAAAAAAGAACTTAAAGTTCCAATACTATAAAAATTTTATTGCATATTTCTCATTGATGTACGTACACTAAAAAACTACTTTCGATGGAATAAAAATTCTAAAAATCACCTAATCACATGCTTAGAGATTTTATATGTAACGCGATCAATTTTAATTGTGTATTATTAAATTGTTAGGAAACACGTTAAAAACACATTAAATTGTTAGACGCTCAGGTTTGCCTTCAATTTAAAAATTACCTAAATACGTATGTATTTCTTTCGTCCACTACCATATAAATTAAGCAGAATTAGCTGTGAGATCAGATATTCTTGTTGAGATCTAACAAATGCTCCACTTAGAAAGGAATTTTCTAAGAAGTTGAAATCTCGATAAAAGTAATTGTCCTATTTGCTCTCATCTCTGGAGTTGTAAAAGGGTATAGTGAATTATTCCGAGAGCAGACAATATAATGTTTCTATTATTTGGAATTGGGTACCAGCCCAGAAAATTGGGAATATGTATTGTTATTTTCCAACCCATGCAGGAGTTGCTTTACGAAAGCTTCGCGTACAGCAAATGACCTCATCCCTCTTGTCTCTTCTTTTATTCCCAACTAATATTCTTTCTCCTCCCACGTCATTCACAATCTTAACCCCTCTCGCATTTTTTTCCGGCTTTTTTTCTTGTATTCTCTCTCTCTCACTTTTTTTTTTCTCGCCTTCAATAAAAAGTGAAAATTATAATATATACTATTAAGCAATACGAAAATTATTTTCGATAGCAATATTATACGGTTGAATGTGCAATTAATTAATTCGAGTGCAAAAAAATACAAAATTTCATGAACATGGGATTTTAAGTAATCTTAAGAATTTTCAATGTATTTCACGACATTGAAGAAATTTCGCGAAAGTTAGTGATATTTGAAAGAATTTTATGCCATTTTACGAGTCATGGGAGTAAATTTATAACTTTCTCATAGTTCTATAAATGCAACGACTTGTGTGCTGCGAACACTTTACGATTATTATATGATATGATATGATGGATGAAAAATATATTTATATAGAAAGGCCCTTAAACGTTCAAATGTTTGGACGATCATTTGTTTCGATTTACGATACTGGAAGCGCTATTTTCGACACGAATACGTCATGAAAAACTGCAGAATACACAGTACACAGGAAATAAATTTCCTAATTATTTTAAGAGAAAATTTCACCTTTGCACATTTCATTTCGCTGCAAGCCACGTTGGAGAGGTTCATTTATGAAAATCCTTTCAATTTGTCACACCCGATATAGAGAAAAATCTCCGCGCTTTTTTAAACTTTTTAAATGCACGATACATTGACTTTTTCTATTTAAAACTGCCCGACAATTCTTAAAGCATGAACATAATCGCGGTGCTAATTTGGTTTTTAATTATTTTAATATTACGCGCACGCAGCGGTAAACGGAAAGCGTTGAATGAACGCTACGCGAAAGTTCTTGGCGTACTGAGGGGTCGTCTGGTGTTAACCCCAGAGAATCTCTAAGTGGGGGGAGATCCCCTCATTCTTTCTCTTTCCAACATATTCGCTGCAGCCGTAGTGCTTTCCTGCTCTTTTTTCAGAGAGGGGTCGGACGCTCGTCGTCACCAGGGGACGACGTTCTCGTATTCCTCGTCGAGAGAGCCGCAAGCTTCTTTTTTTTTTCTCTTTTTATTATTTCACTCTACGCTTCGGTTCGATCGACAGCAGCAATACGAGTAGCTCCAAACGCGAACTTCAACCGAAATCGAACGCTACTTGTACGTTGGAGTGGACCAAAAAAAATATGAATTTTTCCCAAAATAAACGGGGCGAAAATTTGCACTACTACATTAGTTTATCTTGGGAATATGAATTCCGGATAAAAATAATAACATATTTTGAAAATAACTGAAGCTTTTTTAGTTTTCTGTTTCAATTTCAATTTAGATTGATGAATTACTATATAAAAAAAGGAACAATATTACATAGACAATTAATAATGTTCAAATATAAAAAACATAAAATTACATGATTTAAATTTGGAATTTAACAATTTTAGGCCCAAATAAAGTTTTACTCAATTTCAAGGCAAGTATGATGCACTAAACTTTGAAATTTTTTTAAAGGATTTATTGAGATTTTAGAGGTATTAAGGAATTTCTAGAAATTTATTATTTTGAAGTATTTAATAATATTTAATGGGATTTAAGGAATTGTAGAGGATTTTGCGTTTATTTGGATTTTAGAGAATATTAAGTGAGTTTACGAGACTTCGTGGGATGTTAGAGGATTTTATGAAAGTTAT
The DNA here is from genome assembly GCA_900474275.1 of Synergus japonicus. Classification (NCBI taxonomy): domain Eukaryota; kingdom Metazoa; phylum Arthropoda; class Insecta; order Hymenoptera; family Cynipidae; genus Synergus; species Synergus japonicus. The sequence continues at coordinate 84,748 of UCOH01012685.1, forward strand.
TGTAGTTTTATGGTAAAATTATGAGCTTTTTATTGTTTCTTGAGTTAAAGTTACTTGTGGGTGAGACCAAGTTAATTTAGTATCAAAATTAATAATTATTATAATATTTGTCTTTGCATAATTATATTTAATCAGACGCATTAATTTTAAATTTTATTATTCAAACGCAACATGACTTTAATTATGTTACTTACGTAAAAAAAAAATAAACCAACTTTATATTGCGAACGTAATGTATGAATACGAACACTTCTGAACATTATTCCATGTGAACTGCTCACCAATTGATGTCACGGTAAAAAGAGTGAAGAAACGGATTTCGCGCTTCAATGAGTAAAACTCAAGGTTTCACCGAAGTTAGCAGAGGTTTAGTCTTAATTCGTCTCTTTTTAATTCAGGAAATAAAGTTTTATACTTGCACGTGTTTGATAAAGGTCAATCAGTGAGGGTCGCTGAGGCTGATGTGTGTGTATATATCATTAGAAAAATGATGCGTCCCTTATCTGAGAGTCTATACTCGACGAACTAATTAGACTCCATATGCCTCATATGCACCACAATTCATATAGTAACCTTCATTTGACTAGCCAGCTGTTCGTGCCGTTTACAATCTGCAATTACACAAAGAAATGGACATTGGTTAGCTGAGTTAAGAGAGTGCGCATTATGTCTTACGAGGAAATTAAATATTATATCTGTGTCACTGGTATGTGCAATGTTTAAGCAAACATCATGCAGAAACACAAATATTGAATAAGAGGAATTAAAGAGATTTCTTGTAGCACTCAAACAAAATATAGTCAAAATTCTGGTAAAATATCTTACTATTTTTTTCTGGATAAAGTAACCAGAATTCTGGTCATTTTTTTTAATCAAAATTTCTAGTTGAAACAACTAGAAAAAATATTAAGGGGAAATTTAACTGCATTATTTTGGTTATCTTAACCAGAAATTTTTTTGAGTGAAAGAAGTAGGATAACATGAAATATGATAACTCTTAACACATTGATGGATGCTCCCAACCAAATCTGATAAGATATTTTCATTCATCAAAGAATGTGTGATTTATGTCTGATTACTACAATATATGACTTTCTTCCAAAACTCAAGAATTTTGAAATACTGAAAGAGAATGCCTCAATTAAAGAAGGCCAAAACTGAGAACGGCCAACGTGAAAATTGTGATTCACACACATATATTCATTGTCGCGAGATGCATAAAGGGCATAGAAGAAAGGAGAGAAGAGATGGGTTGAGAAGATGAGAAAGATTTTAGAGGGAGTGGCGAAAAAGTTTCTTTTGCTAGGCTGTCGTAATAATCATGAAAGGGGCAAAGGAGGAAGACATGATTAATACTAGCAGTCTTGGCATACGCGGGGTTGGTCGTTTCTAATCTGGAAAAGAGGTCGCCGAAGGGTAAAAAGGAGAAGAGTGTTATTTTAATGTTTGAGCCTTATTCCCTACATATAGTTAGGATTATGAAAGTCTGAAGCAAATGGTATATATCTACCGGCGTTCATTAAAATGATCTATGCACCGCTCATACCGGATATACGACACGAAATCGTGAAAAAAATGTGTATAGGATACACTCTGAACTCGCTGAAGAGGGCGAGGGATGTTCAGGCAATGGGTGTGGTAATTTGAGGGTTACAGGGGGTCAAGGACACTTTTCCATTACACTATAGACATCGAACATAGATACAGACCTCTCGGGAAACCGAACCGAGGGAGTATATTATATTTCAAATAAATTATGCCACGTTTTTTAATGTTATGCTTCATTTTTTGATGATTTCTCTTTTAAACCAGTCAAAGGTGCTCTGAAATTCTTCGAGTTGTATACATTTTCTTTTTTTAGTGAGCAATTTTTATGATCCGCTCCGAGAAGTTGCGATTATATCGAAAATAGATTCAAAAGAATTCAGAAAGGTTTCAAGGTTTTCAAGTAATTGGAAAGTATAAAAAATGTTTTTGGATTCTTTAAAATCTGTTAAAAATGGAAGAAAAGTTAAACAGAAAATCGAGTTGTCGATTGAGCGTAACACAGCTGTTAAGAAGGTAATGGAAGATAATCTGCAATGAGTTTCAAGGTTTGAGTTTCATGTTTCTGTGTATAAGGAAGGACGACGAGAGGAAGGCTCGATTCTCAGAATCTCCTGTGATATATCACTTGTTGGTGGTTAACCGTAACAGTTATAGCTTTGTAGATCCGAGTACATTATATAGAAGAGAAGTGAGAACAGTTGTACGGAAGTGCCATAATTGGTCAAGGTGTACCACATACTGTTTAAGTTTTCTCTATGTAAACTCATACTATACGATATAGCTATATGTATAAACTGAGCCGGAAGGTAATCAACTTCAGAGAAGAGCAACTTTCAGCCCAAGCATGCGGGCATTTTGCAAACCAAGGATCTACTCCTTGGCATCCTCGCCAGACAAGAGGACTCTTTAATAATTTAATTAAAGCTCGAAAGTACTTAAAGTTTTAGCTTCTACTTGAAGAAATTAACTGCTTCTCTCCTCAAAAATATCTATACAATTATTCTCGCAGGCATTAAGATATTTCATATAATGTAATGTGATTAAACACTGAACCAATGATAAATGATAAATGATATAAGAAAAAGATTGCGAAACAATATTATTGGAAAGGTAATAAATGTTTTATTTCATGACAAGGGAAGACAAATTTCTCTTCCACAAAACTAGACTGGGTCGAGATAGAATGGGGTCCATGGTGGTAATGCCGGTCAATCCTGAGGGACTCGTGCAAACCATATTTGCCATCACATTGCTTTTTCTATACACATCTGACACGAGACATTACCATCTTTTTCTTGCACTTTCATGTCCGTTATTATCCCATCCTCTTTCTCCGTTTCTTTCTATCTTTCGCTCGAGATAAATGACAGAATAGTGAATTTGCGAATTGACAGGATACAATATATAGGGAAAGACCTAAATGGGATTAGAGGCACGTTTCAAACGTGAAATCATCTCACGCAAACACACATTGATGCCGCAGATCGTAATCGAAATGGACAACGAGCGCCAATACTCATGCAATCGAATTGAGAAACTCTTCTAGAATTTCAGCATCATTTGTTCATATTATTCACTTAGTGGTAAAGCTTAGATTTCCTTATGAAATTAACTAAAAAGTGCAATGCAGGACATAAAATGTTTTACATTTTGTACTACCCACTTTTATCCCGCTTGTGAAATGAAATCTTATGTAATTCTTTTAAATTTGGTGATATTCCTTGAATTCTTTTAAAAGTCTTTCAAATTAATACCAAAAAATATTTTTAAATTCCTTAAAAATACTAAGAATCCCTCAAAATTCGTAAAGTCTATTGATATTCATTAGAACGACATAAAATCTCGTTCAACATACTAAAAGATTTTAAAACTCCATAATATCCATAATATTCCTTAAAATTTTATAAGATTCCAATTAGTTTTCTAAAATACCGATAAATTCTCTAAAATCCAAATGATTTGCGTAAAACGCATTGAAATACCTTGAAATCTCTTAATATCCCTTAATATCGCTAAAATTCTATGTATAGGCAAATCGACTTCAATTTTGTATTTTAATATTATTAATTGTCAGTGCACACGTTTAATATTGCTGGTCCTTACCAAAAGGCAAAGCGATATCTCGGTAACGAGCCAATAATTTAATTTTGAAGGTGAAGATGCCATTGAAGCTCGGTCGTACAGTTGGCACGACTCACCATCTGGAAGTTCATAGCTTCCATGAAAGGTGGTGTGTGCCTTTTGCCAGAATTGTAGGCAATCACTTCTATATATAAAACATACCAGAATGTAAATGTGGCATTTATAAATATAGATCGCATACACAATTACAGATTGTTATGTATGTTGGAAATTTTCTTTGCCTCCTTTGCGGCAAGCAGAAAACTCATTAAGGAATAATAATGTACCGGTGCGCTTGGGAATCGGAATTATTGTTATCATTTTCCCAGTTCTTGCTGTAATCAGTGCGTATAACCTAACCCGATATCATCGCATCGGATCTGTTAACTAATAGCTGCAGGGCCAGATCCGCTGGGACGATAAGTTTCCTGATTGGAGGGACGATGAACGTCAATTGAGAATTCACTGCTAAACATGTTAAAATCATTTTTAAGTACAAGAGGACAGAAAGATTGTTGATATAATAATCTAAAAATATATTATTAGCATTCTGATTACATTTTTACACCGTAAGTTTCTAACTGAATCCACGAATGAGAAAATTTCAAGATTTGGACTAAATTAAAAGTGTAAATTAGTACGTTCTACTTCTAATTTTATCTGTAAGGTTTCCCTAGTGGATGTGAGAGGCTCTTTAATTAACGTAATTTGTGAAAAAAGGAATACGAGTTTGAGAGGGCACAAAAAGAAGTTCGCGAGTCGACAAGAGTAAACTCGTTACTCTTTGAGAACATTTATTTGGGGCACGTACTTCATTTAAATATTTAGTTTGATATTTACCTTACTTTAGAGCAGACATTAGAGAAATTCAAGAAATAAGAGGAACGATAAAATAATTGATAAATTGAGAATCATATAAATTGGATATTTGTAAATTAAATTTAATTAGTACATACATAACAAGTATATGATGTTATACGAATCGTTCCAGTTATTTAAGTTGTTGATATTTTTGAAATATTACTTATAGGAAATATATATGCTAAAAATCTTTGAATTTATTTCTTCTTTTTGCGCGATCTTTCTAAAATGTCATGTGAGGAAAACTCGTGCAGTAATGGTTGATGCTATCTCGGTTTCTATTGAAAACGTTGGAGTAACATTACTCAGACGGTCGATGAGTAATGGAATCTTTCCTCCATGTAAACGACCTAGTTTCAAACAATTCGTACCTCTCGGATGAGATTTTTGCTCGGGAAAACGCGAGCTTTCGATTGTTAAGCACTCTTTCTTATAGTTCTCAACAACTGTGGCAAATGGAACCAATTCGCTCATCTAGAGAGCCAAAACCTAGAACTTTGTTTCATTCTGTTCTAACAACTTTCATGTTCTCTATTCAAAAAATAAATGACTACCGCTATATGTTTTGTACTGTCCTTATCTTCTGTTTTGGTGAACTGACAACATTTGATGAATAAATTGATATACGTATAAAATTAATTTTAAGGATTTTCGAGAAAATTTAAGATTACAAAATTTTAACGGATTTCACGAGATTTCGCGTACATAGTTATTATAAACGACAAGACAAGAACATCTCGATTCTCGTTTTTCAACTCTTGAAATTTTGAATATTATTACGTACTATATATTTTTATTACAGTTTCCATTGTAGCTTTTAAGTTGTATGATGGAATAATCTCTATCCCCGTTTCAAATTGATGAAAAAGATAGAGAAATCCATTGAATGAAGTACATATTAATTCACGAATCAAATTCACTAATCTCAAAATCGTGACCATGAAATTTCGTGCTTGTCCCTAATTACAACGGATGTAGACTGTTAAAAAAAAAAAGGAAAAGCCGATTTAAAATGTATATAAGCAGCAAGGGCAGTTTTAGTTTTGTCCCTTTTTTTCGTTCTTTGCTGAGTACTCTTTGCTCATTCATTAACACAAGGCCGGAACCCGGGAACCCAGGTGCCACTCTCTCGATTTGGACTTTCGGTGGCTCTTAAATACGCGTATCGTCGTTTGGTCGTCGGGTCAGAGGTGATAGGGGTCCGGACACGAAATGGAAATGAGTCGACCATTGTATTCGAATGCGATTTCTGTCGGCTCTACTAGTTTACTGTGAAAGCTGGCCTCGGATTTGAAGAAATTCTACATCAGCACTTTTGCGCATGCTTCAACGTCAATGTTACTGGCCTGCTAAAGAAACTTCCTTCCTCGTCGAATTCTAAGCAGCTGCTTAGAATTAGAGACCCAGGCAAGGACGTGTCTAAGATTGCGAAGAATTCCACAAAGCTTCGTAGAGCTCTTTTAATATTCTCTAAAATCCACAAAATCCTTAATTTTACTCAAAATCCTTGAAAATATTTTTTAAATCCTTTAAAATATCATAATATTTCTTCAAACACTTGCAAATTTCATAAAATTTGTTGAAATACAGTGAAATCCTTTAATATCTCTAAAAATTTAAAAGAATTTTATTTGTAGGGCTTGAATAATTGAATTTCGAGTTGAAATATCACGTAATTTTATACCTTTTTTTTGTATTTGAATATTATTAATTGTCCACGTAATGTTTTTTGTAGTATAACTATTTATAGATATTATATAGATAGATACTTCTATTGTATAAGAATATCCAGGCTTATTTTGACCTCTGCTTACATGTGGTGCCCATTGAATGAAGGTAGGTGGAAAATAAATTGAAAAAATGTTCTCTTGCAACATTAGGTGATGTGGAAGTCTGCGTAGGTTAACCTGACCCCGAATGCAATTATGTATGCAGATTAGAGGTGATGAGACGCCTATTTGATCACATATATCGCAGCCCCATCTTTGTTAATTAGTATTAGTATTACTAGCGTCAGTATTATTATTACTGATAAATTATACCGAAATCAGAATAATCGGCTGTTAGACTAAGCTATGCTAATTAAAAGTCAATCATTTGAATTTTTAAGCCATCAGCTTATTATCAAATATATATCGTTCTATCTTAAAAGTTAATGCTTCATCCATTATGCATGATTATTATAATTCCATATTAAGAGTGCGGCTACAATTGCGACCCTTTTTATTATGTGCTAATAAAATGAAGTTCAGTATATCTTAAAAGAACTTAAGGGAATAATTCAGCAAGGTTGATTCGGAAGTTTGGAGATAATTCCTAGGAACCGGATCTCAAATGGGGAATCTGATGGCGTGCGTTTACCTTACTTCGTACAATGGATGCATAATGCAAGAGGCATTCATAGGTGATGTAATATATATGATCAGACATCAGATAATCAACAAGATGCATAGATCGCTAATACAAGCAGCATTCAAAGGCTCTGATATATAGTCTAACTTTGGAGGTGGACGATTTCACTGAAGTTTGTCTTGACATGAATAATGTAGGTAGTCCATAATAGCAGTTAAACAAGAAATATTTTTCGTAAGGCTGAATTAAACTAAACTCTCAGACCAGAGTACACTTTAATGAAATGTTCATTAAAAAATCTTCATTTAGTTGCTTCACAAATGCAAATAAATCGAGAAGAAAGCAAACAAAGTGAGCTAGCTCTCTTCCTGTGGATAAAGATGAGGTCGGAAGGTCAAATAATCTGATTAACCAAAGTGTTTTTGATCGTTTAAAGCGGGCCACATATACACAGCTGCGGTCGTTATACCCAGTGTAGCGAAGTCAACCAATAACCATATTCCAACCACCCCTAAGATGGTTTAGTTTACTTTCCTTCTCACTTTACATACTCTTACCCTTATTATAGCGGTCCATAGCCTTGCTGAGCCCATTAACTAAAGGTTCCGGCTAAGTTTACTCAACGCCTCTGTTTTAACTAAACTCAGGTCGCTCCAAGAAAGCGAAAAGTTTTATGAAACGAGACCAAAAAGCGCGAGTGGGGTTTTAACTAAAGCGATAATAATAACAGGCGCAAATTAGCTTTCCCGACAATGTAAAGCAAAGATAACTGTGGCTGCTCCTTCTTTCCCAAGTTCTGCACCAGCTTTGTAACTATTTCTTTCCTCGTTTCGCTGATCTTGGATGAAATTTATTCTCCAATGTCGCTAATTCACCTCGTTAACGAGGATGCGCTAATCTCTGCATGAATATTCAATTTCTCGTTTCGCAAAAAAGAATTTTCTCTTATCTCAATCTAATATATTGCATAGATATTAAATCCTATAACAAAAAGGAGATTGCGATTGAGATTCGTTTTGAGTACCCGTCTCTTGAGATTTCAAAGATATGAAAACACCTTAAAGGATATCAAGAGATTTGAAGCGATTATAAGGAATTTACAGCGATTTCAAAATAATTCCAGAGATTTTCAAGATATTTTCAAATATTTAATTTAAAAAAATAGAAAATTTTTTTTAATTATTACTTATAAATGATAATAAAAAATCTTGAACAGAAAATACTTCATGACTTGCATAAGTTTCAAAAGATGGTTTTTTTCATTGACCATCAATTAGACAAGAGTACTGGAAATGAAAAATTTCTCATGAAATATGGTGAAGATGAAAAGTGCCTTTTTTATTGCCTTCCATTTCTACTACAGAGCTATACTTTTCTTTCTATAGCTAGGGCATTCAGACATTTTACAGCCGAATTGCAGCACAGGATAATAATCCTGCTTTATTGTTTTAGTGACCCTAGGTGGTGAGCAATGGGAAATTGCCACGAAAGAATGTTCCGTGATCATAATCCCAAACATAGTAACCACTTACTCGATTAACTTTATATAATCAGTGCTAATTTACTGTTCAAAGATTTTTACGCTTTAAGGATTTGATAAAATTGTATGTATATCTTCTAAAAATAGAGTTTATATCTTAACCAAAATATACTTATTTGTAAAATGTGAAAAGAATTGGAGATACTTACCAGTCTGCTCTGATAGGAATTGAATTGTCTTGAATCCTGAAATAGAAAAAGTGATTCATTAGAAGGATAAAAGAAAGTAAAATATTTACATAAATAAAAGTATACACTCGTAATATATTCATGATATATTATTAACTACATAGTACCTAATATTAGGGCAGGGTGCTCTGAAATATAGAAACTATGTACCGCATATATTCATTGTTTTGAGAATAGAAGGGCCCTTGCAGAGATAGAACGTCTTTTAATATGCATGTTCTGAGATAGTACCTTTCAATATGCATGTTACGAGACAGAATCTTTCAATATGCATGTTCAGAGATCGAAACTTCTCAATTTTTAAAATATTAATAATCGAATAGATATCTATTTTCGTTATCTAAAATCTAAATTGCAGCGCAACACTGCAGCAGTTTTGAAAAGCAACATTGAAGAGCAATGGACATTCAAGTATTGCTGCAATATTTCTGCAATATTTTAAGATAACTCAAAATGTTTCTGCATGGATACTTCAAAATATTTGAAGATTCTTCAGAGTATTTTCAGATACTTCAAGATATTTCAATTTAATTGAGAATATCTCACGTAGGTACTTCATGATACTTCAAAATATTAATAAGAAAAAACATTTATCATCTCACTATTATTAAAACTTAAAAATCTTCACCACGTAATAATTTCAGAAGAGGATATAAATAATTAGAAGAAAAGTTTGAACATAGTTCAGAGAAATGTTAGGTTCGAATTGAATTCGATGTGATCGGGTGAAACAACCCCTTCGATCGAAAAAGTTTAAAACCGCTCCTTATCAAGCTGAAACGGTCATCGTCTCGGAAGGGACAGCAGAGTCGGACAATCGAGAGGTCGAGAATTGGCCGACCATGAGATAACAGGGACTGAAAGGTCAATGTTTTTGGGACGGTGGCCTCGCATCGGTTAACGAGGGACGGAAGGAGGAGAGAAATAGCGATAGAGGGAGTGAGAGATAGATAGAGCGAGCGAGAGAGAGAGAGAGAGAGAGAGAGAGAAATTGTCAGAGTGAGAGCAAGTGAGAGTACAAAAGGGAGAGCGAGAGAACTATCGGTTGCCGTGCCAACCTAGAGGAGACTAAATGGGTGCGAGTGAGGGAGAGGGTAGTTGTCGAGAGTGACGGTGAAAAGCAAGAGAGAAAGAGAGAGAAAGAGAGAGAAGATGAATGAGAAACCGTTGGAGTCTGCGAGAGACTGGGAGAGTTGAGAGAAGCCCGGAAAACTATTACTCTCTTTCTCCCTCGGAAGAGGGTTTGAGACCAAAGTGATGTTAATTGCACCACCACCACTACCGGAAAGTACTCTGTATACGCTTCAGCAAAGTATGTGTGAGTCATTGCGATGCAAAATGAGTCGATACGCAAACAACCATCCCGAGGGCACAAAAAGAAATATTTCTGGTCCAAGATTACATCCGGTTAATTAACCTTCCACCGGGTCGACGGCACCCTTATCCCGTTGAGCGTTCTTCGATTTGGGTCGACCTTACTCTTCTTATGGAGGGGGCGCTCACGAGGTCAGTGGAATGGCATCGTTCTTTCATACAGGACGAGACAATTGCGCCCAATCTTTTCATTCATTCGTAAACGAATAGATTAGCGAGCAAAGACAGACTCACTGCCTCATTCCCATCGCCTCCACCCTACGTGCAACTGCACTTAAGATATATATATATATATATATATATATCAAAGATATATACATAATGTCGTGTCATCGGATTAAGAGAGCAACACCTCAAGGAGACTCACATTTTGGCATTTTTAATCTATACACGTCTTTCATTTTTCATTTTACTCAACAAATATTCAAATTGCAGGTCTTTTTGCTCTGTAGGTGTACTGTATTTGGGAGAAGTTGAGGTTTAAGCTCACTATGTTAAAAATATTTTAGGAACCTTCCAAGAATTTCAAAAATTTTCTAGGTATTCGACAAATTTCAAGGAATTTAGTTTAAGGACTTTCAAGGGATATAAGATATGCTTTAAGTTTCATGCGGGCTAAGTCATTTATGTGATTCGACCAATTTTCAAAATATTTCAAAAGATTGTAGGACATTTTCAAAACTTTCTGGGAATTACAAGACATTTCAAAGGATTTAATACAAGTTCTCTATGCTCTTCGAAACTAGAATGATAGATAAAGATGGGCGATAGCAGCAGTCAGTTACTATGTTTAAATTTTCAAACTGAACATGAGTATGACTGAAATGAGAACCTTTTTTTTCACTTCATTTAGAAAAGTGAATGAAGCAGTGTTTGTACGCATTATACATAACGAAATTCCGTATTTTATGCGAGGCATTTCATGTGTCATCAACGTCTTTGAAAGTCGGCAAAGTGGAGGAAGCCTGATTCTTTTCAGATTCTGAAACCTTTTTTGTAATCTTCTAAAAAAATTCTTGTAAAGGAAACAAGATACATCATGGTTTCTTCATAGTTTTGATATCTATTCACGATTGATCCTTTTTTAAGGGTCCCATCGATTCTTTTCTTTTCATCCTTACATTTTCTCAGTTACCTTGAAGTCAAAGTCGCGAAAGAAAATAACAAAACTGTATAAGTTTTTCATAGAGGATTACTATGACGAATATTTAAATAAAAGTCATTTTTATTATCCAAATCATTACCAACGGTGTAAAATTATATAACTTTTTTGTAGTTTCTTGGATGAAAATTACGTTTGTGTCAGACCAAGTTTACTATACCGAAATTAATCGTTATTACACTATCACTTAAAATTATCGCTTATAGTGATAAAAACCCAATCTCTAAACTTCAGGATTATGTATAGTATTATTATGTATAGTAGACTATAAGATTACTTCTTAAAGCATTTGTATAAAAATTATAAATGTAAATGGGATTTTAATTTAAAGATGAAATTTCAAAATTTTGAATGGTACCAAATGTGAAAAGTTAACGATACTAAAAGCGAGAGAAGCTATTATTGAGCAGATTGAACGCATTCATTTTGAGGCACCTTTTCAGAATAAGGAATCAAGAGGGTTTTTTCCCTAAAACAGGAATATGAGCTTTGCAAACAAGTCCAAAGTTTTTCTGGTTTTGTGTAGGTGAGTCGGTGAGGAAGTGATTCATCTCTGTTTGGTTGCAACCCTGCAGCCACAGCATTGAAAACAACCCCATCGTAGTCGTTATGAGGCATTTCGCACAAATATTCGTGGCCTCTTCCGGTCGTACCCTACACCCTATTCCGAACCGAGTGCGAGTGCCAGAGTGGCCCGTCATAGCTGCGGAGCGATAACGGCCCGTTGATAAGGGCCTACTTCTCTTCAACGCTTTAATATCTCTTGTGCCTGCCTTTTTAATTATCTCTCCAACGATAATGGGCGTCGTCCTCGAGCTTTCGACGGATAAATATAAAAAAAAGAAAAAAACCTAAAAGAAATCCTTTTTCCAGCCCCTTCTTCCATTTTGTGTTCGACCTCAACATCTTTAAAGTTTCCTTCACAATTTTTGTCCCAGTGTGATTAAAAATTTAAATAGCAACTCTCATGAATTTCGATAATATTCTCTAAACTTTCAAATCTGTGGAAAACTTTTGAAGTAATTTAAAACTAGGTTTGTTTGAGATTAAAACCAGAAACTTTTGGAAAATTTCTAATTGAACTCCTTCAGGCAAAATTTAATATTTTTTTATTGTAACAATTCTAGTGGTTTCAAATTTTTACCATTATTATTATTTTTACAGGAAGCTGATATTATTTGAAATGATAAATCATTTGTAGTGACGTAAGATTTTGTGAAATCTCGAATGTTTTTCTCAGATACTGAGCTCGTAAGAACATTGACCTTTTTTCTTTATCTCAAAAACGGTAAATTTGATAAGTTACTTTATAGCACAATGTCACAACGCTTAAAATAACAAATAAAGAAAGAAAGAAAGAATTAAGAAGATGTAGAAAAATTATATTTAAAATTTGACTCCAACTTAACTGCGAATGGAATGTATGGATGCGTAAGCTTCACGATTATTATATTGCATAATCGATTTTCTTTAGTTGAAGGTTATTTCTATAATATCATTCGACCGCGCACTTAACCGAAGCTTAATTTCTTGTCTCGTAGGGATGATTGGCCGTCACATTGAGTTAAGTAGAGAGACGGGGTACAACGAGCTTTGCAGACGGAGGTTGTCGAAGGGTGGTAGTCGAGCTGCTTAAAAGGTGTCGAGGTGTCTTCCCTAAAGTCGCCTGCACCACTTTTTACTCATCCCGACAAGCCAGAGGTAAATGCACTCTGCAATACAATTATTGAAATAATTGCTTTTATTACGCAATTTCCCCGACAAAATTGTGTAACTCGAATCTTCGAACGTTTTAAATTAGAAATGTATATATAAAATTGATATAAAATCTAAAATTCCACTAAGAAAAGTGCATTTGAATACACTTAGAAAAGCTTTTTATTTTTTATTTTTCAAGTTCTCACAGACGTCTTACTTTTGATACTTAATACTCATTCTCCACTCTTTTTGAATTTCTCTGCTGTACCGGCCATCCACTCATCTCTTCCCCCTTGAGAAATTCTCAATGAGAATCTGTATAAAGCGGAAATGTTCCATACATTTCTTGAAAAGATGCATTAGTCGCTTGAGGACCACGTGGCTGGCTTGAAGATAAAGTCAAAATAAGGGGAAAGAAGGTTGAAGGTTGAAAGTTGAAGAGTGTAATTCAGAAGGGTGTAGTGTCAGAATTTTTTAAATTCCTTTTCTTGACTTATCTGTATATTTTTAATGATACCAATTCGCATGCCAAATGCAAAAGATTTCCCCCAATTTAAGGGATTTCATAGAGTTTAAAGGATTTTAGGAGATTTCAAGTGTTTTTAGGGAATTTAAAAAGGAATGTACAAATTTTAGGGACTTACAAAGGAAGCTGATGAATGACGAAATGTTTATAGATCGAGGCGAAGCGATAAGGATAACTCTCAGAGTTAAGTAACGATATGCGATAGAGCAACAGTGTTGCTGTTATACGAGATTGAAGAGAAAATAAGTCACGAAATAAGTACACACAACGTCGGTTTGTAGATAAAACCACGCTCTATTGTGCATAACGGGTGACTTTCAGAATAAGACTATATTTTTAGATTTAAAACATAGTAATGTTCTAATGATTAGTAAATAATTTGGTATTTTTTCATTGCATTTTTAATAACTCTGACTTTATTTCTACTTTCTAAATTTCTATATTTTTTGAGATATCAAATTGAAAATTTTTAAAAATAATTAAGGCCATGTATTACTTATCCGATTTCTATTTAACTGACTTTCTTCTTTTCAGGCACCTCAGTTGAAAACAAATAGCGAAAATGCACTTTAGTCAGTAGATAAACAATCCTTATCATTTTCTTTACGTTTATCTAATACGAAAAATTAATTTTAATTGTTAGTTTTTTTTAATATCATGCTTGAAAACCTGAAATATCGTTATAAGCGCCAAGTCACGTGACTTACACATGATCATAAAAGGAATTATTTTTATCTTACTTTAATTTTACAAATTTTTAACTTAATATCTCAATAAATGTATATAAATGACATTGCAAAGAAGAGGTATAAGTTAATAATAAATATTTTTTTCTAAAACTAAGACACGGAGGTAATGGCCTAGTTTTAGCAAAAAATATATGGTCTTATGGTAAAGTATCACAGGCGCTTAAAAAAATATTTGCATTTTCAGTCCAGTCATGAATTTCAAGAACCAACTAATTTCTGTAAATGTAGACTTATATTTCTAAAGGTTCGGAATGGCATTTTCACTGCCAACGTTGTTACGTGCCAAGTGAATTTACCGCGAGTTAATCTTCGAAACAAAATATTTCGTAACATTTTAGTCGACCCTATCTGATTGCGGTAAAGAGGTTTTGTCGGAATGAGGAAATAAGTTTCCTCAGAGGGAATATGCCACGTTACTTCAAAATGGCGTGGAACTTCGTCAATTTCTTGAATTACCTCTAACGAGAAATTTCGAGTTCCGCAGATTTTGCAGCTGCAGATACCCTTACCGTCTCTTTTCCTCCCAAGGGAAAATAGGCCTTATACCCCAAAGAAAAGTACCTTCGTAAGCAAATCTTCATTGAAGAGGCATAATTTAACGGGAATTATAATTTGGAGGGTGACAAGAACAAGAAGAGAAAAATCTAATACCCTTAAAAGAGGATTACACGGACATAATGTAAAATGTGCTTCTAACACAAGTAACCGCTTTATCCGACGGTCCGTTTAACCCCGTTTTAGAGATCATGGAATCAGTGCGATTTCACTGATTGAATGTCAAATTCCACTGATTCTTTTCTCACGATTTCAATCAGTCAAAATATACTGAAAATCGGTGACAAGTAACTGGAATTTTCAGTGACTGTCACCGAAATTACTGTGGAATTTGACTGATTTTATTTTAGACTGTAGTTAAAGATATTTCTTTTGTCTTATCTTCTACGGAAAAGATAAGACTATTTTTCACTTACTTTCAATGTACAAAAATGAGAATTGTAGTCGAGTCAGAGTTTTATACACGTGCATTCTACGTGGAAAAGGAAAGGATGAATAATTTATGATCTCACTAATAAATACCGCGTATCTTATAAGCGAAAATAATTTTGCTTGCACTATTTTAGTATGAATACTTGATTTAAGATCACAAAATGCACCATTTTTTTTGTTTACTTTGTTAAAATTATTTTGAGAAACTATTCACGAGAAAAAAGCAGTTTAGTTATTAGAAGTCACTTCGTGAACATCGCACAGAGCTGCGAATCGTCCCGACTAAACTGAGAGATAATTGTGTGCTATCAGCTGACCCTTGTGTTCGTTCCAACTTCGCTTCTACCATCGAGACTGTCACCTCGAACCAGGAGCGGATAATTATTTTTAAAACCACCAGTTTTTTTTTATTTCGATAAGAAAAGGAGACTTAAAAAAGTCATAGGAGGAAAATTAACTTTAAATTTCTAAGATTTGTAGACTTGAATTAGAAATAAAATATTGTGAAGATTTAATTAGGCTTTAACGAGTTTTAATTCTGACAGTCTCAACTATATATCATTGTAATATGAAAAGTCTATAGAATAAAATTACCAGAAAAGTTGACAATTACAAGGCATAAGAATTTTGATGGTTCGTCCAATTAAACTCAACTATGTGTCCCTTAGAAATAAGTTTTCACTGTCCTTAGGAGCAGGTCTTCGGCTCAAGTAATAAAATTTCCAATTTCCCTGTCTAACAACCCTAAAAACTTTCATACATTATTTTAATTATAAATCTTCTGAAGAATCCGACAAAATGAAAAGTTCTAGTCTTTATTCGAGGGACGAGCATTTCAACGTCCGAAAAAAGTTCTTTAATATCCTTCACCTACACGATAATAACATTTTCTGAAATTTTTAGCAATCCATAGATGTAACTTCATTAATTTTTTGTTATGTGTGCCGTATTTGCCACGTTTTTTATGAAAATTACATTTGATGGTGAAATAAAAATTTGAGAGACAAACTTATGTAATTATAAAAGCAAGTTTCACGAAAATTACAATTTTCAAACATTGATCTTTCCTAGTTATTTCGTGTGGAGATTTATTAGGTGTAAAAAGCTGTGAAAATTGAAGCGTCGAGTGCAGTGTTGCTCGACGAGGGAGTTGCTTTTTTTATTAGAAAATTGAAAAAACTACGGTCGTCGTGTAGTGGATTTTCCGTTCGGACGGTACCCCTGGGTGTTATGTATATATGTATATATATGTGAGAGAGACACAGCTAAATACATGTCTACTACTGACATGCGTTTCCTTTCTCTATACCCTATGGGAATCTCATTTTCCACGACCTGTTGAAATATCACAAAATATCACAAATTCAATTGGTATGAGCTCTCACAACGACTCTGCTCTGGCAGTCAGAAGTAGTAAATACGAAGGCGTCGATTTGAAATTTGATTTCTCGGAACGAAAGGCATTGCTCTATGACCTCTTGTATTTGATTGACCTTATGAAGACAAGGTGAGGATCGACTCTAATTTGCATTCTCAAATTCTCCCTCAAAAGCATATCAATAATTATTAAAATTCCTTGCTAAAATTCTAACATTAAAAAGTGGTTGTAATTATATCGAAAATATTCTCGGAATTTTGAGTGACTTAATGTGAAGTTATTTAATATCCTGAGCCTTTCAATATATAATTAGTTCTTTTAATTTAATTATTCTTTCTGTGATCAATGATCATTTTTAGTTCAAATTTGTACCATTTGGTACACAACACAACATTTTAGGCCCTAATTTACTTCTTTTGAAGGAGAAATTAAAGAACTGAAGCAAGTGTAAGTAATTGTGAGTTTTGATCGATTTATTGTAGATGGGTTATTGATTATGTGTTTCTCGCAGTTTTAATTGTAGAGTAATTACGAGTTTTGTGCTACTATGGTCGCGCACGTGAGCAGTTAATTCTCTTATCGTATTTTAACCCAGGGCGATTCCACTCAATCGTCACTGCTCAATAATTACTTCAACGTCGTACCATTTAAACGTTGATAAAGCTTTCAATGGCACTAATAGTGGAACGAATAAAAGAGACTAATATCTCCCGCATGTATTTAATAATAACGAATGTGAACCAAGGCAATATTGTTCACCGTGAGAAACTAAACTTATTGTTTTGTCAATTGATAATACTCTATAATAATCGTGAAGTGTTTCATACATACATTCCGTTCGCATCTAATAAAAACTTTCAAACTTTAAGTAACAGATTTACATCTAATAGAAATAAATGTTTGAAAATATTGAAACTGGTTTATATGTACATTTAATTAAGATTTAAAAAGGTAATTAATCGAAAATATTTTTAAGCTCCCTGAAGTTAGCTAAAATTTTGTGAGTCTTTTGTCGTACCCGCACTTAAAAAAAGATGGAGTCAACTGACAGATCCTGAAAAATGTTTACGAGGTCAAAGTCGAGGTAGCAAACCTACAGAATAATTTGGCTTCTTTCGGGAAAGAAGTTGGTGAAAGGGGTGAGAGTTTTGCAGAGGGAGAATATGGTAAATGGTAAAGGATGAGAAAAACGAGAAAGAGAAAGAGACGGGGAAGTGGGGAGTTTGCATAAGAAGGGTAGAATCGTTGAACCCTGTTCAACGGGGTTAGTCGAAGCGCAGCAGGTATTGTCTCAACGATTATTTATGGGCAAATTTTAAGTCCCTAAGTGTGGCTGCTGTAATAATTAACAAAAGGTATTATGCGACACAACCACCCCTCGGACAGGGATGGCATTTCGTTCGTTTATAAGGTCGCTTGGATGGTGGGACCGCCAATTCGTGGAGAAAAGATAGCACCTGGGATCCTCACTCGATTGCCTCGGGGCTCATTTACTAATGACTACGGCCCTATACATCACCAGTAATATGCTTCCTTTTAATTTATAAGTCGAGACTTCGTTGCGCCAAAACGTTATTTTCTCCTACTTTCCCGACTCTCGTCGTTTTTACTGAAAAGAGGAATTGAAACTAGCAAAAAAGTATATGCATAAAATATATGTATTAAGAGTAAAAGTTAATGTGCAACTGTAGAGGAGGACCATAAATGGGAGTAATAAATACGCTTTTTGCGTTGACCTTATACTAGCGCGATAGCCTCACAAAATGCTCGCAATATTATTTCTTTCGTTCAATGACTCTCAGATTTAGTCATTCTGTTTTTTTAATAAAATAATTTTATAATGTGCAAATATAAAACTGAAAGGCTTTCTGCGTTTCAAGCAGGCTTTCACACCCTTGAGACCATCAGAACCAAATTTTGTAGGGCGTTGTTTTTTTATATTTCAAGATATTTAGAATATGATTTTAAAGGATTCACAAAATCACATTTAAATCTCTTGAAATCTCTTGAAACCTC
Organism: Synergus japonicus; assembly: GCA_900474275.1. Lineage (NCBI taxonomy): Eukaryota > Metazoa > Arthropoda > Insecta > Hymenoptera > Cynipidae > Synergus > Synergus japonicus. The sequence continues at coordinate 103,248 of UCOH01012685.1, forward strand.
TTTAAAAGTTTGAAAGGAAAAGCTGAAATTTCAAAAAAAGGTTCAATTGAATTGACTTCTCACATCGAATAAAGCAGCAGACTTTTTTATATTGTTCAAATCTTGTAAACCCTAATCCGATTGTAATGGGTTGGCAACAGGAGAGTGCGATGCTTGAAATTTAGAGCGGTTTAAGTGGCATATGGCGGCACTTTAATTGACAGTGCTTAGGTCATCGCTTGGTTCTATCGTCGAAACACATGGGTGGAAACAGACGCCATCAGACGCACAGATACTGAGAGCTTAGCACCACGTGGGGAACAGTTTATGGGAACCGGAGCATTCCAGAAATGGACTAGAAAAACTTTGAAAATTGACGAATGGATCTTTCAGAGATTTTTTTCTCTCTGGAGAAAATTTTAGCTTATGTATATTCAATGTTAGATCATAAATAATTAATACTATTTGGCCCAAAATAATTATTTTATCTTCCAGTGGAACTTGATTTCTCTCAAGTTATTAAACTTGATTTCTAAATATAGCATAAACTATAAAAGAAGATTACATAAAATAAAAATTATACAGATATTAGAAATGCTTTAGAAATTGATTTGAGATTACATAATTTTCGTACAATCTCATTGTATTAAATATTTAGAAAGCTTTTTCAGGGTTTTTGAAATGTAGCTTTTTGCGATTAACGCAATTTATTCAGTTGAAAAAAGTGATGATTTACCTCTTCTTAATAGACTTAGAGCAACCGCATTAAAGACTTGGAACTTATTATGAGGCACGTAATCTCTTTGACGCAATTGTATATTCGTTTATCTTATTAACAGACCACAATGCCTCCCATTTGGGGGATTCATGCTGGAACCCGAACGCGAATTCGTTCACTGACGCATAGAAACTGAAAACTAATCTCATCGAGTCGAGGTACACGCATAAGTAGGTATATATGTACATTTCTATTCATATATGATTTCGACCCTCGAACACACACGAGAAAAGCCGATTCACACCGAGTTAGAGTTGTCGTCAACGCGTATGATGAAGTTTAAAATAGCGAAGAAAAATTCCAAAAATTGGGTCAGAAAATAGAGATTTGAAAAAAGAGCGCACAAATTTCATGATAAATGTTTCGCGACATGATTATTATGATTTACTTTATTCAATATTCTGACTTAAATTTCAGAATTCTCAGATAAAAAGTACCAGGAATTGTAAATTGTAAGTTAAAATTCCTATCGATTGTATAACTGAATTTCCCAAAATATTTCTTTAATTTATATCTTAATTTTTGAATCTTTATATAATTAAAATGTGCAAGATTGATAAACTCACCACTGCAGTCAGCTGATGATAGAAATGCAATGATTCCAAATTCTAAAACAGATAAAATGACTGATTAGGACAATAAAATAAAATAATTTAAGTTCCCCTAAGGAAAAAGCAGTTTTGAAAAAATTTACGTAATATCGTAGAGTGTGGGGTGGGGAAGAAACTTCCGAAAGGCGTTAGATATTGTTTTTCTGAACGACTCCTATTAATTTCAAGTCTCTAATAGATGAAAATGAACTCGTACTTAAATGCAAAGCACGTGGCAGGTAATAGTCTAAAGATGTCAAAAAGACAGACGTCATTGACAGTGTCCTTGGGGCGCCACCCGGATATTGTGTGCGGTAAAGAAGGTGGCGGGATCGATTTTCGAGGAAATGGAGTTGAACCAATTAGATTTCTATTGCCGGCTCCCTATTGTCTTGGAGGTTGAAATTAATTTTTTTTTATTTTTGGAAAACCACAAAGACAAAGCGAGTCAAGAGAAAAGGGCATGAGAATTAGTGATAATTATTGATTATATTATTATCGACTTCCTGTTCTTTTTTCTTTTTTGCACTTTGCATATTAATTCCCAGTATATTAGTATAATATTCTTAATAAATTGTGCAAGTTGGTTGGTCTTATTTCCTTATTGACGTGTACTTTGAAAAAATATCAAGTCTATTTGTAATTTATGTAGACTTTTGTTTTTTGTCTTTGCACTTTAAATTAGAGAGTCAGGAAAGGTCGACTTGAGGCCTCGTAACGGGCCATTAGTCGCTAAAGTCAGCTACCTTGCGTTAAAGTTAAACAGGCAATCTCATTTAACATTTTTTATTTCCTTATTATTTCTGATTTCTTCTCTAAAATTTTTTTAAATTCTGTTTGCAATATTGGTAGTATAATAATAAGAATAATCTCTTAGGATAATAATAAGTGTTATGAAATTTCTCTAAAATAATTTTCTCACCCTCAATACACTGTATTCTGTAAATTCTTCAGAGAAAATTATTGTCAGGGGTTGAAAGTCGGATCTAAAAACTTGAACTTGCAGATGAGAGAAAAGCGTGGGCTAAACATGCTGTGAACTCGAGGTACATGAGTAGGTAATGCGCGAGCATGCTCGCACCGTTATGCTATGTCTATCCTGTACTGAATGCTTGTGTTTGAGCTGGGAGAGACAGTGAAAGACTCGCAGGGTTGGTCTTTTGTAAAAGAGAGTCTTTTGTCACAACGACAAAGCCCGAAGAATCCATCCTTCAAATGTGGAACAGCTGCCATCGAATAGCCCTACCGCTTCTTTTTAGATCCCCATATATTGCACATGAACTGTCGTATACGAACTGTATGCGTGCTGTATATGTATTACATATATATCTGTGTACACACATATCAACATTATCAAAAAACATGCAAAAATACTGTTTCGGTGCAATCTCTGCTTGAATTGTTCCAAACGATCTGTCACTCTTGGGCTCAGACATATAATCTCCCGTTCATTTTTTCACTTTATGTTTCATTACCTAATATTAAGAATATTTATTCATTTGCACATAATTTATCATTTGTCTTTGGTCTCTTATTCTTTCGACTATGTATTCGCATACTTTGAAATGTATTCACATTTTTGGAATCTCCTAAAATTATTCATTACTTACTGAACGATATGAAAAAAGTTGGCCCGGACAACAGATTCAAGAAGTAATCTTTTGAATTAATTTAGAGACTCAAGTTTTATTAAAAATGTAGTTTTCTTCATTTAAAAGATGGAATTTAAATTATTTTCAGAATGTGGGTTACTTATTAATTACTTGGTATACTAATTACTCTTATTGATTCCTTCCTTCCGGCTCAGGTTGCATATTAATTTTTAAGTACGAAATGTGTGCGCAAACCTAAGCCGGAAGGAAGGGAATATAATAGCAATAGTCTATAGAAACCATTTAGTGCTTGATACAATTATCCACATTTTTTGCAGATGAATGTAATTCAAAACTTGTTTAAAGATTTTAATTTACTGAAACATCTTTTTGAAGAACATATTGCAATAAACGCATATAGACAAGAAGTTAAATTCTTAAACAAGATATATTCTTATTTTATATCCACACATATCATTCATAAGTTTACTACCAATATGAGTTCGAAATAAATAACCTATACTTATTTACAGATATGACCTACTTACTATAATTATTTCACCTTCGCAACAGATGAAAAAGGACTCTAAAATATCAATATCTTGTATTGCATTGATCAATTTTATCAGTTTGATCATCCGTGACTTGAATGACACTTTTGGATTAGAAAATATAATCAACTAATATATAAATATCAAAAAACTGTTAAATAATTATGATTACTGTGGTACAGGTAAATCCAATTATTTCTTAATCTCTCTAATTATTCGTTGAATATGTATGTTCCACATTTGCATGGATGCATATTAGGTTGATTGAAAAATGAAATATTCAAATATCTGGTAAAAAATACTGGACCAATGAAATATCGTATAATTTGTATGTCATATTTCAAATGAATACTATATGATTAATTAAGAGTATCATTAAAATAACGAAGGTGAAAAAAACTTTCATTTTTGCGCAAATTGAACTTTAAAATATAATTAGAGAATATCGATTAACACATCAAATGTTTGTTTTTACGTTATATGACCCCCAAATCCCATTTATAACTGAAAAAAGCCGATTATAGGAATCCATTTTATTTTGAAAGAGATTTTTGTTATGAATGCTATCTGAGAATAAATGAAAACTAACTTTTAAAATTTTCTTTTTCGTGTGCATATTCGATCGTCTTTGTGCAAAAAAGTGACTTTCATTTATCCGGTAGGACAGTTCTTTTTTTACTGTGACCATGCCCCAGTTCTACATTCAGATAGACTTCAGCTATGACCAGCAATATCGTTTTTTATGCATCTGTCAGCAAAATTCATCCAAAAAGCTGAAAGTAGGAAAAGCGTGTTGAAATAAGCGAAATCGCTGAAACTTCCCGAAAAGTTCTGATGAAAGCGTGAAAAAAAAACGAACGAATTATGCCGTTCTCTATTCGTATCAAGAGGGTTTTCTTCTCTCTTGCTTTCCAGGCTATAGAATACATTTTATGTTCCAAACGTGACTCCACAATTAACTATAACGCTTAGTCGAATCAACTTTAAAAAGTGAGTTATATTAATGGATCCGGGGCGATTTAGGCAGGGGTCTTTTGATTTATGAAATGTCTCATAACCGTGGAAGAGACAAGGTTATATACTTGTATCAAAAGACAAAAATAACTTTGGTCTTGTTGACGTAATAACATTTTAAAAAACAGAATAATCTACTACTTAATTATGTGAAGTATGAACTAATTAAATTCGATGAAGATTACGTTATCACTCTAAATTAAAGTAAAAGAAGAGATTCTCAACAATAATGTTCTCTCTCAACACAGGTAGGTCAAATTAACTGTTGAATGGTACTTCGCTCATAGAAACCGCCTATTATCGCAGGATTATTGTATTATACTTGAAAAGGTGCAAGATATGCTCAGTGAATATCAAAATGAGAATGTTCTAGAAATTCTACTGGATAAACCTATCTCGCGAATTAATCAAATTATACGATAGGAAAATTAAACTGAATTGACTAATTATGAAAGTATAATAGATTTATTACCGTAAGATATACGTAATATATGTGTATAATATTACTAGTTGTTAATAATTCCATAACTTTTGAAATTGAATCGAGGAAAACGATGAAATTGATATTTTATGTAACAACTTCTAATACAGTTGAACTTATTTCCGGAATTCGGGCAAGGCGCTATGCATTGTAATTATTCTCATTGCAATTCTAATATAAATTTCGTAACTCCTGTGACTAATGCAATTATGAAATTCTGTGGGGAATCTTGTTGAAATTTTCAGCAAGGTTTGTATGTACTTTGGAATGCAGGAGGAAGTTTCAGATTTGGTTGTTGGTGAAATATGTTCCAAACCATTCTGTTGAGAGAATTTTATGCATGCTCATTTTGCTCAAGGTAACGTTACGGAATTGAAGGCTGTTTTTTTAGTATTGCACATTCGTACAATACAATGTGCAGTGAGAGAACTTGAAATTCATGAGTGCAATTGCAGTTTGCAGTTTTATCTCAATCTATTGTACATTTGTGTGAATTTACGTGCGTCCTGCAGTTGACACGACGCGTGTCGCCCACATACACAAACACGTACACGAGATAATTATCGTTCTAATACGTACGCGAGCACACAAATGTGCATTGTCAACGCATGGCTAAAGCGTAACCTCTAGGTTTAAACTAAACGCTGGCTTCCTCATTAAAATGCCAAACATTCACGCCTGCTCGACCAACTTCCTAACCTTCCTAATTTGGCATTTCCGTGACTTACTACACTTCCTACACGCAATACGCGTCTCCGTTAGAACCCTCTAGTCGTTCGCATTAAAAGCTTGATCGGCTTGACGCTTGACTGTTAAATATATGATTGTGTTGAGCCAGTTAGGCCACAAGTTATACTCTTGAGCAATCACATTTACAGAAATGCGTTGGTCATTCCACACGCAAGGATCTCCATTTTCATGATTATCAATTGAGGTTTGTGGTGAAATGCGAGTGTACTGTTACTAATAATTACTAATTGTATGAATGTATCCTAATATGAAGAGCAAAAACAAAATGTTACCATTTCATTCGAATTCCAACACGTTGTTACCCCCAAATCATAGTTATATTAACAGCAAATTCAAGATTTAAACCACAGTGCATTGTTAAATCATAATTTTTTTCTCATAATGGAGGGCAGAGAGTCATAAAGTCACTTTTATTATTTCCTTTCATTTTATAAAGGATACATATAACAAAAGAAAAAAAATGTATATGTATCAGGCTTTTGAAAGATGTTTACTAATTACGTCATTATATCATCAAACTTTGCAATGCTACATTATTATTATTCATCCTGCTATGACGATAACGATAATGAAATTATGCAACTGACAACAAATTTGTTACGTTTTGTAAAACATAAAATTGTCCAATAAAACTGTGTTCTATGTTTTTATGTCTATTCTATAGACATAAAACACATTTAAAACATTAAACGTGATATCATGATGTATAACATTTCATGACATATTTTCCATTTAAAAAATGGTTTAGCATATTGAAATAGAAAAGGGTTTAAGCACCTGCATATATAAATGTTCCTTTATTCCATGAGCAATAAAAATTACTACAGTGAATGGAATTAGGACTATCTGGGACTATAAATTAGTGCGAAATAGGAAGAGATTTGGCTCAGTCGGTTACGAAGCAATTTCGAGCAGCGCCATTCATGCAGGACAGCTGATTAATTTGAGAGGATTCACGCGGTAACAATTAGACTAACCTCGATGAGTTTTGGGCTCATAAGTCAGACGTACGATTATGTCCTAGGAAATGCATCAGTTACGTCACCGCACCTCTAGATCCCAGAGGTTATGAGACTTCATTAGAACGCGTTGAAACTTTGTGTGAATTTCAAACAGGTCACCCTCGTAACTCTCCCTCCTGTGGCTTGACATATGAAGCTTTATTCCTTTTAACGAATTTATACGAGCAAGTAGTTCAATTACTACAAAGTATAAATTTCCCGTTCTAGTTCCTATATATTTCGTTTAAACCGTACTCAAGAAACATCACTTTATCAAAGAATATATTATTTAACTAGCAAACTTTGGTTCCCATAAGTTCAAGGGGAATGGACACCTATTTGGAACACATATACATACATACTTTTGACCCCGGAAGATAATTATGTCTTGCATGTCATTGATAGGTAATATTTCGTCTAAATTTTTGCTATGTATTGTGGAGAAAGTTCAACCTAAAGATAGAAAAGTTATAAAGGAGAGCCAATTTCACAACTTTTTTCTTTGAATACAAAGCTGAATTCATCACTCAAAGATTCTTTTTTAACAGGGAAGAAAAGTATTTGCATGAGTTGTTAGGTCCAGAGTAAACCGGAAGTAGACGAAGGAACCTCGAGGAACCCTGAAGGTAAGGATACTGTGAAGTGGAACAATGGCAGCAGTGGCGTGAAAGTTTTGGTTGACGATTGGCCGGCGGACTCGTTTCTTTTGTCAACAAGTTTGGCTTTGCCGATAAGAAAGAAGTGCAACAAAAAGGGCCGCGAATATGGAATGTGCTTTCATTTCTATGTGCGATACAATTCATTGTTCGATAACCATTGTAGAAAAAATTTTCGCCAAAGTCCGATAATTCGCATGTGATTTCAATATGTATAAGGAAAGTATAAGATTTAAAAATTGAGAGGAAGGTTCTTTTGTCAGAGATTTTTTTCGGATTTAATGAGATTTCAGTGAGTTAAAAAATATTTTGTATAATTTTAGTGTATTTAAAATTTTATAATTTTTAAACTTTTGTTTTAATTTATATAGATAAATTACGTTAGATTTCCTTCAATTTTCCCTAGCGTTAAAATCTTTAAAAAAATTTTTATACGTATTTACTCTATATCTTGCTTCCGCATCATGGATCACCAATCTTTTTCGGCTGGTGTTGCATTCTTGATTTTCACTCTGATGCACCTGTATTCTGCTTCTATTCAATTTGCATCTAGTATCTATTCAAACACTCCTTTTTTATAACCTTCTTTCATTTTTCCTACACTTTCTGCTTTTCTCTTCTTTTTAAGCTAATATTCCTTCCATGCACTGTGTTTCAGTACTTCTTATCAATGAATAATTCAAACAATAAACTGATATACTTAATATATACCTACATACATTGAACGAGTTTTCAAGAAAATTCTAAGAAACATTTCTAAGATAATTTTAATTATTCAAACTGAAACGAACTTTGAATAAGAATCATATAATGTCTGCAAGATATTTATTCTAATAATATAAGAAAAAAGTATAGACAATTATAAAAAAATTTAGAGAAGAGATATTTTCAGAAAATTCTTGAAAGGGCAACATTCAAGCGAGTCAAAATATTTATAAAGAAAACAAAGGTCCCAAATTTTTCCCTAATGGAATTCTCTGACATGAAAATCTGATCGGGAAACTTGTAAAGTTTTCTTTTCGAACTTGAGTCAATATTTTTATTTGTGATTTCTCGACGATTTCAGTATATCTTATGAATTTCGGATCGCAAAGTTTGTTTCTTTATTTTTTTTGGGGCTCAGTTTCGGTGATTCCAGATGATCGGAGAGATTTTGGCGATACCAAAGAATAATGGAGAAAACTCTAGGGAGAAAGACCAAGACGGCCTGGGGATAAAAGTGAAGAAGTTGGAGAAACAGAAGAAGGGATAAGAAAAAATCGTGTTAAGGAAGAAAAAGTAAAGGTCTAAGGTCTAAGCCAGGAAGAAAGACGAAGGAGAAAACAAGTAGAAAAAGCCTGTTCTGAGCTAGACAAAGTGCTTCCCAGACCTGAGGCTATCTTGAAAGTGCTGTTTTTACATATGTTTTATCACATTAAAGTTTTCAAACTCCAAAATAATAACAAGTTGTTTAACTATAATTGAAATTATGTAAATGCCGCCATTTTTATCTAAATGGGAAGAATCCACAATCATATTATTACAGAAAAAAAGTAAAAAAAAAACTTACCAAGTATTTCGGCACACTTAAGACAAATTCACTGAACTGGAAGATTGTTTTTTTCTTTTCTTTTTTTTCTGGCCTGAAGGAAAATAAACTTTCCCTGAAGTTCGAATTGCTATGCCAGAAGGGTTGTTCCCACTCGTTTATCTGAAAAGAAATGTAAAAGTGAATATTTGTTGTGCCTCTTGAGAGAAAGATAAATTATTATTTTAGAAGTAGATCATTTACAATGCAATTAAATTAGTAGCTAATGTGTTTATTTTTGTTGAAAGGAAAATAAGGAACTTGTTGGTTCTCGCATTAAAATGTGTCACTCGAGGTTTCTAAATTGGATATTGTTAAAGTACATGTCACATACAGAAACTCGAGAATTAATCCATTTTTGAGTTAACACCATTGCGCCAAATTTGAGACTTCCAGTCCCTGAAGCAATGTTCCGAGAATTTGTATCCATTAAACATTAATGCCTCAAATATTCATCGATGCATTCCCCAGTTCTCGACATCACAATTGTCTGACATGTAAATTCAGCTCGTAGCCTTTCAATCATGTCTGGGTCTAACTCTACTGTCACTGCACTTTAATATTGAAGATTAAAATGTTTTGTAGTTTTTAAAACCAATCAAGTGTGATTAAATACTTGACGTTTCAATTACTATCATTTAAAATGGTTTAAGAGCATTTATAAATTCTCTCACAAGAGAATTATAGACTCTAAAAATACTGACATGCTGGAATTTTATATTGTACGATTTTATTAAAACATATTACCATGAATAATATGTATAGTTTTATTATAGAAGAAATTTTTCCAAAAAATGATTAAACATACCAAAAGGATTCAAGATATTTCATTTCCGGTTTGAAACCCCCCGATGCAAAATTTCATGTAATTTTGTATAAATATATTTTTTTTTCATGAAAGTAAGTCATTAGAATATTTGTAGTAGATTTTTTACATTTTTCGCGTACATACATCCGAATGTACTGAAAGCTTCGTATACTCGATGAAGCCTTATGCGCGTCGAACATTGATTTTAAACGTATACTTAGCCAGAGAGAAGCGCAAAAAACGGGATTTGCGATTCGGCCAACGCCAAACGCGAGCATATATCTCTTTTTTTTTAACGACAGTGTGAATATATAGGGTGCAGATAGAAAAGAAATCACGTCGGTCGCCAATTCCTAGCGTTCTGCGGATCGAAGGCCTGTATATTTGCACGTTCGCCTGTGTGCGTATGTGTACGTAAGCAGAAAGGAACTCGAGAGGATTTATGGAACCGAACAAATTTTTAGTACAAAAGAAAGGTAGAGCGTTTTCACGCCAATTTTAATGACCAAATTCAATATATAAACTATATATTTATTAAATATATCAAATCGGCGCTTGATATTGTTAAAATTACTTGAATTGTTAAATAATTGAAGTTACATTCGTTTTCTTCGTGAAGAGAGTTTTTTTTAAACAAAATTGAATTTGATTCATTGAATTCTTAACACGTTTTACCATAATAATTATAATAATAGTTACAAGAACTTGCATTTTTATATAAATTCAATATCTATATTACCATTTCTAATAACAGTACTAATATAACTACTTTTCCTTTATTTTTCGAAACATAGCAGATACTTGAGGTATCTTTTTCTCAGAGGTGAAAATATGTGTGATTTAAAAGAGCGAGAAAGGTAGTTGAATGGCATAAAAAGTGTATAGACGAAAAAAGCGAGAAAATAGTGAGGCTGGGGAGCAAAAAGTGTTGAGGGATGGGACTCTGGAGTGAGACGGCACTGTGTTGAAAGGTGGAAAGAGATCCTGAACGAAGGAGGTAGAAATGGTAGGGGGTTGTGCTGGATGAAAGGAGTATAAGCGTAATATCGGAACTCCAAACGGTAATCGATATTACATATATCTTTCGACTACTATTCAACTAACCTTTCCCGCACATTTCTCAAAAAGAACCTCTTAATATACCTAACTTGAAACTACTTACAAGCCTCAAGAATCATACTCCAATAATTTCAAAATTCGCAACATCCACGTATGATTTTTACTGATCGTTCAATTTTTAACGTTTCATATCAAAACCTTGCACACAGAGAGATTTTTTGTTTGAATAAGTTAATATCCTGTAAAATAGAATATTGAAAAAGGACTATTGAAAAAGAAATTGAGAATACAAAGAAAATATAAACAACTTTGATAATAATTTGTGATATAATCTTGGCAAGTATTGTGGCTAGTAAATTTAAGCTTGTAATGCAGGTGTGTAATTTTATGGATTTAGACATGGAGGCGGCACTGGAGCATGCATGCATGGTTGCTCTACAAGGTAAATATTTAAAGTAGAATAAATACAAAATTAATAATATGCAGAAAGCAAGCTCTGTCAAACGTGGTTGTCGCATGTTGAAGTAAAAGGACTCTTGTTCAGCTTCGCTGTTCCTCTCTACCACTATAACGAGTTTACTCTTACCCTATTTTTTTTTCTCTTTTATTTTCCCGCTACTAAAACTCTAGCTATATGCATCCACACGTACGGGCAAGTTTAATCTTGCACGTTTCCTTCTCGTTAGGCTTTGCTACTTAGCTTCATTTGCATGAGTAATTGTAAGGAATAAGTGAATCTGTTCAGTCCAGTGGAAAAGTGCGGTTTTGGTCAGACTGAATGCTCCTGGATAAGCTTTACTATACAAAACAAACATTTTCTAGATAAAATTATTTTTATCCTTCGAAATTCCTAAAAATCATCTAAAATTCAAAATATTCCACGAAAAATTTTAAAATTTCTAAAAAAATCTTTAGAAATTGATTAAAATTGATGTTTTAAATAATTGTTTTTAAGAGAATTCAATTGAATCACCAAAGGGATGTTATATTTTTCAATTTCATTTGCAAATGTCAGAACAGTTAAGCAATTAGCCAACACTTGTCGAGCGAATCGTAATCGCCTGGCGAACTATGCCTGAATGCCCCATGGGTTGAAACCAAATACCACCAAGAGGGAGAGGGGTGGTGGGACGACATTACTAAAATGTCAGAGAATGTCACCCGCCTCATAATCTATGCTCCTCTTTGCCTCCTGAGCCCCTACCGAGCTTCTCCATCCGCCGCATTCTCGCGAGAAATTAATTCAACCCTATTAAAATGATCACTTCTGGATTTAAGTTACGAGCACTGCGCTCCAACGCCTGCCACTTCGTAACTCTCTTCGCTTTTCCATCCACGGCACCTCCTCGGAAAAAGGATTTAACCTGATATATATATATATAGTATATCGGAAGCCATTCGTTGTGTCCAGAACATTTGAACTCAGAATTATGATATTATTAAGTATTATTACCCTCAAATTTATGCTTCTTCATTCATGATTTAAAGACCACTCTGAGATGGGCTGCCTCTGCAATCGGCAGATAAAAGCTAATTACGATTTACTATTGAGTATTCTTAAGACAGTAATTTTGAAAAATCAACTTTAATTCTTATTATGTTATTTATTCCAAGTGATTTTAGGGAATTTCAAGATATTTTAAGGGATTTTAAGGGAGAAAGAATTTTTAACTATAGCTCTAATAAAAGTGAACAATTTTTATCCATGCTTGTTTGAAATTAATATTATTATCTCAGCTTATAATTATATCCTTGATATATATTTAATTTTAAAAGATACAATTAGGAAGATTTTCAATAATTTAATAATTTAAATAATATAGTATTGTGATATATATTTGCCATTCAGGTCAGCATTTTCGCAGTGTTTGGTCATTGGAAACCTAATGGCCAAATAAATAATAAGATACAACATCCACTCCCCTGTAATACGTAGAACGTGACTGCACATACATACTATGAAAGTTGGCCGTGATTTAAACCACGCTCAACAAAAATAACTTCCCTCTGGGGTCGAACGGCTGTCGAGGAACGGCCCATTCTAGAAATGCTAATTAATCCGCGGAGTTACGTCCAATGGATTCAGCTTTGAAAGCAAATTCAACGCGAAATGCCGAACGTTTTAACACCGGAAGCAAAAGCTATGAAGAAAGTCAAGCGTAAAACTATTGAATAAATTTTGATCTCGTATGAAAATATGTATATTATATACATATATCTATTCATTTTAAAATCATCCATTTACAAGGACCCAATATATTAATTCTTGTATTTTTGTTAGTTTTATTTATAGGTGCGATACGTACGCTCTCAGGATGGCATGGCCGTTGTCATGCATGGTATTTAATTAATTGGCTATAATTTTATTAAAAGGGCATATATACCCTTCAATTTCTGATGTTTGAACGTTATGATTGAAATTTGCTCAGACGACAATCAAATTGATTATGTTTTTTGAATCTGGCACATCAAATGGAACGATTTGGATATCTACATATTGGGTAGCATTAAATGACTGAGGTGGTCACAAAAGATGCAATAAAATTTTCTTTATCTAAATCGAGATAGGTGAAATTCAATATACAAGTTTAATAAAAAAGATTAAATGCCAAACATTACATTCGTAAGGTTTCAAAAGTCACCCCAGATTAAACCGCCTTAGAGGGTCAAAGACCGTGTATGTTTGAAAGTGTGTTGAATTGGCCTACATAACTTGATACAGAAGTGAAATACAAATACAAATTTTGCACACCCACGCAATTTTGTATAGGGAACTTTAACACCAGTTGGTTCCATGGCGTCATCTGTTTCCCTTCAACGGTCGAAACTCGAGAGGAATATGACTGAAAAAGTCTATTTATCTATGCAAGATGGTAATGCTCTGATAGTATTATCGAAATATTTCCTTGAATTTGGATCTCTCGGGTGCGAGAGCGAGAACAAAAGAAATGTATAATGCATGCAGCATTAACCGGATGAACGATGACCCAACGCTTAACGTCACAGCGTGTCACGTGCTCCGTCATCTCGATGATATATGGAAAAGCGTCTAGTATCTTGGGTTTATGTTTTCACTCATAAACCTGTACTTGTGGTTATGAACTAAATACGTGTGTGAATGTGGAAAAGATCTTATAAAAGAAAAGTATAGGATAATTCGCGCGAGATATACATTTTCTGCAAAAAAATCTCTCTTATCAAAAAGTCACACGGAAATATTATTTCTTTAAAGTAGGCATGAAGTAGAGTGACAATCTTCGAATGTCTCGAGATAAAAAACTCACCCTGTATACTATATTTTCAATATCTGTATAAAGTCTGTTTTTCAACCCCTCATTTTTTGGCACGAATATACAACATTCGGTACATTGATGAATTCATCGAGAGAAGGCTCATCCATATTTTTGTGTCAACGGCCTGGCGGGTTGCATATGCAGAGACATATAAAAACATAGATACAGATATACATGACGAACCGCATAAGATACGTACATGCACTCATTCCGCATGGCATATTTTGGGGGTGCCTCGCGTAAAAATCGATGCCACGCAATCTGTCGTGCGTGTGTGATGCAGCAATGCTCCACTAGAAACTGCTTGCACAACCATAACCCCGTGTCATTTTACCGTGCACGTATTCAATGTATACATATATATATATTAGTACACAGGGTGCAGGGTGCACCCTGCACAACTGCATCCTGCTCGTGAATTGCGATATGTGCTATGCGCACTTGTGTTTTGAGCGCATATGAATCTCGTAATGCCATGTCGACCTACACACAGGCATTATACGATGAATAAACGGAAGTACGTGAGTACATGTGGCATGTACAAGCGCTCTTCCGAAACAAACGCTTGATGCACCTATACGGTGTACGTGCGACACGAGATTCGAGAAACAGAAACAGAGAAGTGGGAAAGTGGTAGTTCTTGAATATTTTTACTTTTATCGTCAAGTGATATTCTTGTTCAGAAAAAATCTGCACTTTATATTGTCTTCAATTAATGTTTTGGGACTCACAGAATATACAAATAATTTCTTATTATTCCGTTTAATAAGTCTATAAAATTCGTTAGTCACTTGAAATCTCTTAAAATTCCGGATGGTTTTTATGATATTAAGATTCTTTATGAAATGTCGAGATTTGGTGAAAGCTGAATTTGGATTTGAGAAAAATCTTTTATGATCGAGAAGTAAAGCAGAAGTAAGTTGACATTCGATATTGAAGTGCGGTTATAACCGAAGCTTAAGCTTTCACGTTTATTCCTAAAAAGCTTCTCTCATGACTTGACCCAGTATTCATTGCCTCTTGAGCTTAGTTTCCCGAACGAAGTGTGAGCCATAGTGAAAGAGCTAGACTACTAGGACGGAAGTCTCTGTCAATAATCGGTGAAAATGGGAAATTGCGCCTTTCTTAACACAGTCACCCATTGTGCCTGATCCAGCAAACGCGCCTTGGAGATCCTCCTAGTTTCTTAGTGACGTCGCGTCTCCATATTTCCACAACCCTTGGCTACACCAAACCCTCTCGCCTCCTTCGTTTTCCTTGCCTCTTCCTATTCTCTCCTCTTACTAGTTTCAACCAGTTCTTCATCGACTACTCGTTGCACCGTCGATCGTATACGACACGATCTCCGCCGTTGTGTTCGTAAAACAGCCACTTTTCCACCAGTGGGAGTACTCTTGAGATTTCATTGTTCAATCGAAAGCCATACTTTGCCTCAATCCATCCTCCAACTCTTTTTTCTCACTTATCGCCGATAAATGCTTCGAGTTTAAAGTCGCAATTTTATAGTGTGAAAGTTAAGTCGAATGTTTGATATTTCTACTTTAAAGTCAAATGATTGCAAGAAATTTCTACTTAATGAAATCTAGATTTCTACAATCTAGATTTTTCAAGCGTCTGTAGAGTAAATTCTTGAGGAGAAGCAAATTTCAATGAAGATTTCACGTGTAGATCCTGGGGTAAGATTTGGGAGACATTAGCCCCTTGAATGGAATGCACATCCGCACTTAAGGGAGCCAGGGATCTTCAGCCTTTGTTTTTATCTTGCTGAATTTATCCATCATGAGTTTAATAATAATTAACCCCTGCACTGGCAGATGCTCGCTGACAGCTCTCCCCTTTCGACAAATTAACGTAGATTTAACGAGAGGACAGAAGCCTCGCTGGGGGTGGTTGATAGAGTGCAGCTGGCCCTGTGCAACAGCACTATTGTGTGTCGTTTTAAATGTGGAGAGATTTTGTAAGTTGACGGCGCGTAATGGCTTTTAAGCCTGAATCTCTCTCCACAAGCTAGAAAGCAAAAGAGAGAGCGAAAGAGAGAGAGAAAGAGAGAAGAGAAAAAAGAGAGAAACAGATTTATATAAAATGGGGTGAGAGATTGTTTACTGGTGGGGGTGAGACTGCGGGCGGGGGTGTTTGAGGGATGGAACGCGTCGTTTTTCAACCCTCCTAGATTGATTCGCTCCTCTCGCTCCTTTTCCCTCCCCCTGAAACCCTCCTCAGTTTCACAGCACTCAAACTCACTCCGGACGTCATGGAAAGATCATTACGATTGCCGAGACTCGGAGGCTATAGTAGCTTTAACTTAGCGCCGGCGTTAGCTTCGACGGCTTTGGATATGCCGTTTCCATTTCATGTTTGCTGGGAGCCCGGGGGCCATTGCTAACGACGCCATTGTCATCGTCCCAGCCATTGTACGGATCCTGCACTGGCTCCACACTGATTGGGTGGCGAGGTGCATTCACACCGTCGAATAAAACAAATCATCGTCATCTTCGTCGCCGACGTTGTGGATAGAAAAAATCGACTCTTTCAGAGATCATCTTTTCAATACGCGAGAGAAACTCACGCGGAAATCATTCCAGCAATGAGACACACTTTATTAAGTCAAGTATTCTTGAGGAATTGGTCAACATAATATTTTCTGCATTTTTTCAATTAAAAATGAACCTATTTTAGAACCAGGCATTTTCAATTGAATATTTCAGACGAAATATTTTCGAAATTAAAAAGTATTTGATTCAACAGTAACTAACAGCATGAAGAATAATAAAGTTACTAGTAATCCCTTAAAATTTCTGAAACATCTTTTATTAGACATTAAAATATTACTCTTTATTAGTTTATTCGATAATAAGCTTGTCCTTCGGTGACGTAACTTCGTGACCTTAATCACAACTCGGATCACGTCTCTACTTTTCCTGATGCCTTCTTATAGAGGATAATAATAAATACACGGGAAAGAATAGACCCTCTCTCAAAAAAAAGCTACTCCGATCCTTACTGTTCAAAGTACATATATAAGTTATCATCAAACTTATTTTCTACAATTTGTAACTTTTCTTATAAACTAAAATAATAATATTATAAGGTAGGAGAACAGTTAGAATGAAAAAAAAATAAAAGGGATAAAAATAGAAGTTCATCATTAAAAGAGGCTCTTTCAAAGCTATAAAAAGATACATAGAACTTTTCCATTCTTAAGATTGACAATCCTCAATTAAAAACGTTCTCGTTATCATCGAATAATATTACATGGAATAATTCGTACAATGTAATTAGAAAAACAGTAATTAATTCTAATAACGCTTACTCATTATTCCTTAGTATCAAAAGTCAATTTAATTAACCCATTTTACTAAACAAAATATATTTTTTCAATTACTGCTTTCTTATTCAGTATATTCTATGAAAGGTTCTGCTGTAATAAATATACATAATTTTAACCACCGCAAGCTAGTGGAGAGAAAAGCAGAGCTCGTACTTCCAGAAGAATGGCTAATGGGTTAATTAGGAAAAAAATATGCAGAAGGTAAAAATACTTGAAATAAAAACTATTAAAGTGGAGCAAAAGCTGCTTAGCAGAAAAATTGAAAGTCTAAAAGTCCCATCAAGGATCTAATTTAAGGAATGTTTTGCTCGGTACAAAAGCCTTTGAGCGTTAATAGGTTAAGAGGATTAAGCTAGGCTGTGGTGGCCCAGAAAGGAATTTTAGTGTAGTGAGTCTAGCGAGACTTGGCTTAATCTACTGATGCTCATCTTTAAATCACAAACGCGGATTTAGCTTGCGTCATATGCACAAATAATGCAAGTCAGATTATGTCAAAGCTCTAACCAGGAGGAAATTTATGACTTGCGCTGTAGTGCGCCAGTAGACTTCCAGTATTAGCTTCATATCAAATGATTAGTGAAACAGTATTAATCCAGTACTGCTTCTATAGTATGTACTAAATTTAGTACCGCTTTTAATATTGTTCTCTATGTTAATTCCCATGCAGACGATTTACCTTTAATACTAATCTCGCTCAATCTGAATTAGTAAATTGCTACTAAATTAGTTAGTAATATTTCTACTAAAGAAATTTATACTTTCGTAGGTTAAAAATCTATATAGTAATTTAAAAAAATTTCACAATTAACATTATAATTGATGTCACTGTATAATATTTACAGTCGTCACAAAATTCTTGGATGTAGTATTTTTCATTTTGTAGACATAACAGGACTAAAAGTTAATAAATGGTTTTAATTATTTAATTAAACTAGTTGAAAGTAGCACGCTTCTAATATCTTTATTTCTAATAAATATAGAACTACAAGTTCAATTAGTAAATTCTAATTAATTCAGCTTGAGAGAGATGTCAGTACTGGTACGATATCCACAGAAATTTTAACCTGGGTAATGAGATTTCCGAAATCAATGATACACCTTTGCAAATGGACTCCATCTTAAGTCAAAATGTACCCTAAATTGCATTTTGAATTTGAACGAAAATTATGAAGAAATTGAGCTCGAAATTAAACTTATTCGAGTGAAATTAAATTAAAAACGAAAAACGATGTTGGAAATGATTTGAAAGTAATAAACGATTATGAAAGCCATTACCTGTATTTTTAAATTGCTATAAGTAAACAAGATTCAACCTTTTCCGTCTCGTCGATGGGAGTTTCTATTTCGATACGATGTAGTTCCATCAAGAAATAATTTGACTATTTCTGCACATCGAGCAAACGAATACAAATGACTTGCTAAATAAACTTGACGTTCGTGTTTACTTTTAGTGATCAAGAGGTAAACCTCGCATAAACGCCGAGCAGTGAAAAAAATTTGCAGATATTTTTCCGAGAAATCTACTCGTCTCTCAATTTAGTCGTACATCGTGTAAGAGTGTGAATTGAATTATGATGAAAAATGAAGGGGAAAATGAACATTTTCAATCCGTTGCTTCACACAGTTCCCAATGCACCAGACGCATAAAAATTTTATTAAAATTTTAATTAAACTGCGTAATTTTTTTTTTTTTTATTAGACTCGCTACTTTTCCTGTGCATGTGGATAGTTTAAATTCTTGTCTACCGCACATTCTCCTCCCCATACGCTTGAGGATATAGAAATTCGTAGACGCTTTTCGGGGATGAGAACATTTTTAATACAATTTATACATTCTTAATATGGATTAACTTTATTTATGTAATTTGTTTTTAAGAAATGGATTAGAAAATTTGAACTATAAGTAATATTTAAATGTATGTTACTAAAAATAGTTTCAATTGCATTGGGAGTTTCGAATATAGAAAATCAAAGGAGCTGGCTTAAGGGCATGTAATACTTTATCATAAGAGCAATTTAGTTTACCCAATTATATATTCATAATAATAAATATTTTTAGCTAATAAGAGTCAACAAACCTTCATATACATGAGAGGAAGGTTTATTTATTGACTCTTATTCGGTAAAAATATTTATTATTATAAATGTATAATTGGGTAAACTAAATTGTTCTTATGGTAAAGTATCACATGCCCGTAAGTAGATACGCGCGGGTTTAGTCAGCCAATGCAATCTAAATTCGTTCAATTCTTATTTTCTCTATTTTTCATCTTCACATTTATTTCAAAACATATACGAAATGCATTTTCTGTTAAGAAAGCCTTGTTTGTTTTTAATTTGATTTATTTTAGATTAAAATGGTTTTGAAATTGATTTTGATTGAGCAGAGTTGGATTTTTATGAATATTTTCCCGCAGCGTACTCATAAAGCCATAACTCTAACTGTTAGCTGCTATAATGAAAATCGACAGTTTCATGCGTTAACGGGAGACGAATTGCAATAGAATTAGAGACTACGTCGGGTGCAAAGTTCAATCCCAGAGCGCGTATGGCGATCGATCGAGGATGTCATTATTATCGAATCGCGTACACTCGGCATATTGTGAGGTTTACCGCGATACCGTTGGGTCAACCTAAACTTGCGAAATTCTAGTGGTAAATTCAGTAAATACGCTTGTGCAATAATTATACATTTGTCAAATGTCAAGCCAATAATATTGAAACAACAAAAATAAACATTTTTCGATAAACATGTCAGGTCAATGCAAATTATCTCTAAAAAATTTAGCGTTTTAAAAAACTGGGACTCTGTTGGTGAAAAGGTTGCAACTTTTTAATTTACTCAACTTGAAGTTTTAAAAAAAATTACTTCACATTTTATTATTTTTGTGATTATTCAAAGGGAGAAATTTATTCTGAATCTTTAAAGACTTCGATAAGTAATATACTGCGACTTTTTAATGATTGAAAAAATTATTTTATAAGTAAGAAAACATGTTTATTTTTATTTCCTTGAGTCCAAAGATTTTACTTGACAAGCCTGTATAGTTATCCAAATAACTCGTCTCTTTTGATTTTATTGTACATTTTGCATTGAAGTTTATACAATGCAGCAGAATGTGATATGTCATTTATTTTTGACTTTTATTACTCATTGCTCTTTATATACATAACTCGAAACCACTCCAGAATATGATCGCGAAATATCAAATTACATCAACAAAAATGTCAGTATTTTTCACGAATCTGAAAGGTTTATGAACCACGCGCAACTGGCTGAAAATGTTATTTATAATTGTCCTTATTACTCTTTATACGAATAATACGAAAACATTCCGATATGCGATCACCAAATAGCGAATTATCTCAACAAAAACAGTAATTTTACCGAGATTAATGGAGGTTTATGAATCTCGCGCAGCTTCCTCATGATATCGATTTTCTGTTTTTTCCGATTATTAACGTGATCCTCCATCCCTTCACATATGCTCGAGTTCAGTAACCGAACGTACGCTGCTCTTCATAAGGGGATGCGATAACCAAGGGCGTCACGTACGTGGTCGCTTAACTCGATTAGGAGACAGCCCCTAACCTCGTAATCGAACAGTGAGACCCTCTCAGTTGCAGGTTGCAAAGCTTTCACGAAGCTGCAAGTGTAAGTCACTTACGGATACCAGATTCAGTCATTCAAGAAAAAAGAATTCTTTCAGTCCTTAACAAATTACGTAATTAGATACACGAATTACGATAAAACAGAGTAGAAAACTGCGTACAAAATTTAGTACAAAATGTCTTAAAATCACGGAATTTTCAAGAAATAAATAAGTAAATAGCAATCTTTAAAATTCGCACATATAAAAAAACATCTCGACATAATTCACATCTGTTTGATACCAAAAAAAAAAAAAACAGAAAAACTCTAACTCACACAACAGATTGCACTCAAGCCCGGGAGGTTTTTCTGGCAGAATATCAGCAATCACACGATTTGCAGAATCCGAGAGAATCTCTAAAGGCGTTAATCTAGCAGAAGATTAATTTCCGCTCAGCGACTGGATAGAGCAAAGCGCACTTTGAAGCAGAGTAATCAGAAACTACATTTGGTCATGAATGATACACTAATTGTAGTAATCAAGGTCGGTGTGAAACTGGGAGTAATTCGGTGGACGTAGGAGATGAAATATGCAGGAGGCCGGGTGTGGAGGCCGCAGAGTATGGATTTCCTCGGAGGTCGAGCGGCGAGAGGTTTGCGAAGCGAGGCGGAAACGAGGAAGCTGCGTAGGAGGCGATCAGAACAGTAGAAGATTCAGCAGAGGGAAGATTGTTTAATTTCCTTTGGAAACGGCCGATGATACGGGGAATCTGAAGGTTATTTAACTGAGAACGGTACTCACGAATTGTGTGCACGCTTCGTCACCAAGGCTTCCGAAAAACACGTTCCAACAGTTTCGGATCGGCTTGTTCCAGGCGGTAACAATCGTCCCGTGGTTCGGAACGTGATCACCTCAAAACAACGTGTACGATACGCTCCTCTTGGATGAACTGAGCACTCCCCCCCTCGCGCAACTCTTATATAGCACCCCCACCCCTCTCACTTCTCCTGATTCTCCCCACTCGCGAATCATCCCCTGTATGGAGTCTCTGGCTTCGTGGGGATGGATGCTAGTGGTCCACCAAGGACCTAGGCCGTGTCCCAAATGACAATGTGAAAACTTTGTGTTCTAACCTCGAACCCTTTCACGCCTCCGCAGCTTCCACCCATCCCCTAGAGTCAGACCAATGTATGTGATAGTACATACATACCGCGGTCGGAATGTCCCTCAGGGTCAAAACGGGAACAGGTAGATTGGCCGATAGATTACCAGATTACGGAGAGATAGGGGGAAAGATAAAGCAACTTGTGATATGAAGGAGATCGAGGATCAAGATCACAGGTTGTGGATGATGTAGATATCAGAGATGAGAGTTCTAGAAGCTCTAAAGCTGATGAAAGTAGTTTGAAGGTTGTTTGGAATCTACGGGTTATGTGTCTTTAGATACTGCGAGAGGGAATCAATTTGGTTTCATTATTGTAATTGGATGTCGTTAAGGAGAATGAACTTTAGGTGAAAGTAGAGCAAAGGCTGGATTAAATGTGAAGGGGGTAAATGATTATGTATATAGGGCGATCCTTGTCTTGCGGTTTGTTGAAATGCCAACCAGATACGACCAGTTGGTTCACCAGGGGTTTCGTTATATAATTTTGGAAAATATTGGAAGACTCAGTGTTTTAAGACTTTTCTAAAATCCTTTGTCCAACCTCTTTTCACCCCCGTTTTTGAGAATGATTAGATCTTACTTTATAAGTTCTAATTGAATATAGAGTAAAAGTGGGGTAAATTTCAAAAGGATCTATACATTGATTTCCTATTAAGCAGTTTGAGGAGACTTTTATGTCAGAGAATTTAAGAGATCGGAGACCTAGGTCATCTGATTGCAAGGAGTTTGAATACAATCCCAATTTCCATTGGCAAGAGTCCATACGTAATTCAATTTATTGACATTCACTTTATAATAGGGGTAAATGGCTGTGAATGGACCCTAGCAAATGGGAATAGAGGAGATATTGCTATAAGGAGGCCGAATTCAAGCTGGAATTTTCGATTGTCAATTTAAAGAATATGATTTGTATATCGGGTCTTGAATCCAAATTCCAACTTTAAAATTCATTCGTTTTGTTTTAAACCAAAATAAGTACTAAATTATAGCCGAATTTATTCATATTTATGCGAAAATCTAGAAAAAAGCCAAAGATCAAATTGCCAAAGTGGCAATCAAAGTTTTTCATAAATTGCCTTACGAATTTCAAAAGTTCAAATACACATAAATTTTTCAAAAAATATTATAATATATGCCATCTAAAATCACTTGAGAAACAATATATTTTATCCGCAGATGATTCTATAACGAACGTATCAAATCTGCGTGATTTAAAATAAATTCGACCTAATTCCTATTTGTTTTATGTATTTCTTAATTAAAATGAAGATTTCGAGTTTCGAAACCCTCTTGAGAAGAGCTTACGTGTTGTTAAGAGTAGATTCAGATTAAACTTAGATTAGCTCAATTTTCTTACAAAATTAGCAGTTTAATTTCCCATAAACCCTAAATTAATTGCGTAACCAGTAACGGTTTCCATAAACGATGGAAGACATCCAAAGTGTGTAAAAATGCCTTTCTCCCTCATTTGATGTTATTCGGCCATTCGTAATGCAAATTAGGCAAGCTACACTCATCGCATACTTGACGTAGATAAATATCGTTATCCCTAACTGAGCGCGCAACTCGATTGTAGTTTTGGAAAGGGAAGCAGAGAAAGGAGAGCGCGATCTTGGCAGAAGCTTCTTTCGCGGCTGGGAGACGAACAACCTCCCTACATATTTGTTTTGATTTATCCCTTAACTCAAACTAAACATATCCAATGCGATCAAAGTGTGACTAGTCACGTATCGTGAGACGTCGCAATAACCAACTCCTCTAATGAGTATTCTATCTGCTGATAGTGCAGCCCTCTGATTAGGTTTTCCGGTATACAATCGTGGAAGAAACATTGCAATCACTTCCGAATAGATCCATTGACAGAGAATAGAACCTACCTAGGGGTGAGAATTCAAAGCCGGTGTTACAATAGTAACTCATCGTCTAGGAGGGGTGGCTTTTCTTTATTGCAACGCATAGAGGGAAAGGTTCCGTTATTATAATTGTAAAGGGGTGCAGAAAAGTGAGTAGAAAGTGGAGAAAAAGGAGAGATAAATAAATTATATAAATATTCAGAGTTACGAATTTTAAGTTTAAACTTTGATGTAAATTAGAGGATGATAACTGATACATGTTTTGTGGTCCTAGCCGTCATAGAAAAGAATTTTCAATAATTTAAAAAAGAAAGAATTTCAAGTCTAAAGAGTTCAGGAATGAGAAGGCTAAGAGAAAAATGAATTTAGAAGATGAAAACCCAGAACCTTTAGCATGCTAAAAAGTTTAAAAGAGAAATTTTCAAACTGAAATGACCAAAAGTGAAAAAGTGAGAGAGGCAGGCGAGTGTGCCTTACTTATCGTTTTCCAAGGTCGCGACGGTTATTGGATTAGTGTTCGTCCAGTGTTAGTAGGTTGCTGATAATGTGATTGTTGAATGTGGGGCTTAATGTTTGAGAGAAAACACAAGATACCTGGTGACCCCACCTGGTTTTAAATTGGCACGTGAGAGAGACCATGAGAGACCAGGCGGGTCAAAACCCCTTGTCGCGTTCTCTCCACTCTAGGAATTCCTTGCTGGACTAAAATTTCCCCTTTCGGGCTGATCGCTCTCCCACCCGATGTCTTGATCCAAACTGAGAAGGGATGGAGGGATTCTGTCGCCATGGTGACAAGAAACGAGTGGGGATGAACCGTGGAAGGCCGACGGTGGCATTGATCGCTGCGCCCGTGGACCACAACTGTGTTTGGATGTGTTTGGCTCTGTTTGACTGTATTTCACTGTGTTTGACTGTGTTGCCATGGTGTAGAAGGGATGAATACAAACCCCCACCCTCGTGCACACTGCACGCATTATGGACTTGGTATTTGTATGAAGGCATGCGTCCAAGTGTGGACTTACGTGCTTATGCGCTCTTATGCAGGCGTGAATGATTCGCGACACGCCAGAGGATCCCGATATCAGTCGAGATGCAGACAGGATGCGTCTCAACTTTTTAAATATCGAGATATAGAATCCCCGGACAAATTTGCATCTTCCTTTCTTCCTACATCTACTCTTGTTCCTATTTCTGTTTTTCTATCCCTGTCCTTTATAGCTAACTCTCCTTTCAAGTTCCTCAAGTTCGTCTCAACTAACACAATGTAGACTTCTACTTAACATAATGTTTGATTTGCTTCCTCAACGAAAGGTAAATCCAACACACTCATCACACACACACACTGGTAGAAAAATAATAAATAATGACTAGCAATTATAAGCGTGGAAGCATATTGCATTGGCAATTAGTAATATTCAATTACAAAAAAATTCCAATTTGGAATTCAATAATTTTAGGCGGTCCAAATAAATATTATTTTTACTTTAAGGCAAGTACATTTAATTGCATCAAATTTAGAAAAATTTTCAGGAATTTTAGGGGTGTAATGAGGTATCATGAGATTTTAATTAATTTTAAGATATTTTATAAAGAAGATGTAATTGTACTTGTTTATAAAGAAAAATTTAAGAGAGTTGATCAGAGAAAGTAACTTTTGCTGTTAGTAGTTAAACTGATCGTTCAAGAAATCTTCATTTACAAAATGTTGTGTAATATTAGGTCATTTCAATGTGGTTTGTGCGTGTCAAGGGGTAGTGCTTCAAGTAAAGTTCGCGTGACCCAGAGACGTCTCAAACGTTGGGCAATAATTGTTTCCATCCATGGGGTCAGCAAAACCCAGAGAAAATATTGCAATGATCTTTCTATAAGGTTTCGATTTAAGTAAACAATATTCACGAACCTCAAGCGAAATGCGTGTTCACTTCAGCTATATGAGATTCCAAATCAATTATCTTTTATCATTCGGACAAGTATCAGAAGTTTTTGTAACAAAAGAAAAGAAATATGTGTAACTTTCTAAATTCTTTCAAGAAGACCCACAAATTTTTTTTTAAATCACTTAAAGTGCGTCAAAATTTCTACTTATCAACTGACCTAGAGAGATTTTAAGAGAAGTCAAGTGACTGTAGGAGATAAATTAATTTTAAATTAAATTAAATTATTCAAATTCAAATTACTTCAGATATTTCAAGAGATTTCAGAGATATTTTAGAAGACTTCAGGGGATACATTATGAGTGTACACTTGACTTCATAAACTACCAACCCCTCGACGTATACGAAATCAGTGGCCATGGCCGTGTGCAGTCCTGTTAATAGGGTTTCGACATTGTAAAAAAACTTCCCTTATCTGTGCATAATGACGGCCAACATCGCGATAAAGCTCCCACCTCAGCTAAACGGTTATAGCGCGCTCTGGCTCGGGAAAACGAGTTCCTGCCGTCTGTTTATTTTCCTTCATTAAAATCTTGAAACTGCCGTGCTTGAAACGACACCACGTTACAAAACTCAGGATTACTACTCGCAAGAAAAAAAATTCCATTACCCTGGGATAGCGACAGAAAGAGGGTGAAAGAAAATGTTTAGTCGCATCGAATTATAAAGACTAGAAATGTCCGGAAGGACGATTATGGTTAAAAGTGTAAAACTAATTGACCGGAAGCCGCCAACTTCGCGTTTATGAGCAGGCAATTGCAGCCTATCTTACACATAAAAAGCAAGTGGAATCGTAAATGGAAATTGAGTGTAAGTCATATTTTTCATCGATATTAGTTAAACTTGTTTTAAGGCTTTCATAACATTAAAATCGAAGGGCTATAAGATTTAGTTTTGATAAGTTTCAAAACAATTATTCCATATCAATTTTATACATATTATATAAATTTTCAGGAATATAAGTTTTACAGGGTAAATAATCTCTCTGAAGTAGAGTAGTAGTGTTGGTTTAAAGATGAAATTTTAAATCAAAGTGCCCCTTGTAAAGTAATAAGCAAAATCGTAAGCTTCATTTCTACTAAAATCCACAGCTAACAAATCTTCCTATGATGACATCCTACCAATCTCTTTTACGTCGTCTTACGCCTTGAAGTGCAATAGGAGTTTAATGATCTTTACAAAGTAAAACGAGCTTGAGACTTGAGAGGAAAACATAAATGAAAGATTTTTCTGTGGCTTGTAAGAGGAATCGATAGACTTAAGATAAAATGCTTGAGTAATGAGTAATATGGAGAAATTAATACTAATTCAATAGTCAAAAATATAAGGCTGCTAATTTCAATTAGTCAAATTCTTATTAATTCAGATTAAGAGAGCAATAACTTTCATTTTTAATTTATTAATTAAATGTTGGAATTCAATATTTCGTAAAAAAAAATCTTTAAAAAAAACCGAGTACTGCGTTGCAACTAATTATATAACGTGATAAGCGCATGTTTTAATCGAATCTTTTCCTGTAATTAAAAAATTCCACGCGGAATCAGATTTCCTCTCCATCATATAAAATATCGGTACATGCAGATTTAATATGCTTTCCCGGCCGTGCCAAATTTTTAGCCTTTTTGTGGTATTGAAATTGTTGTTTCATACCCATGTATGCGATGCAACAAATATTTTTCCCAGAATGTTAACAATCTTGAAAATGTGCGTGTTATTCACAAATACGTGTGTTGTGTTTGCATCCTTTAGTTAATTTGTGTATTTGAATTATCTAATATTGTAAATATTTCTAATTTATAGAGATTAATTTTGGGTTATTTTAATAACTTTTATCTTACTCCTGGAAATTAATTTTCTAAATATTTTGAAACTCACACATTCCTGGATGCAGTGTTGCATTTGAGTCTGGAAGCTGTGCACCAAGCATATGCACCCAAGTTTCTTTTAGTTTTAAATATTTGGCGTGCCGTTCCAAGCTGCAGGCAAGTTCATTACAAGCGCAATACTGCAATTTTTAATTTAATGGGCGCCATGTTTTCTAGTGCCGAAAGTTCCATCATTTTTTGAAGACAGGATCTGAAATGAAATATAAATTTCAAAATATTATTTGAGGTTTATTCTTAAGAGTTCACAGGTTATTATAAAAAACAATAGATTTCATGAAATTTTAAGGAGTTTCTTTGAGACCTCTCTGGAATTCTTTGAATTATTTTGATATCCCGTGAAATACTTTTTTTAATATTTTGTAATCCTTTAAAATCTCAGGAAAACTATAAAATTGTCAAATTTTGAACCATTGAATGTGATTAATGAAGGAAATTAATAATGGAATGATTTTTAATGCAATATAATTATCTTGTTTGATGGGAATCGACGAGCAATCTTGAAGGGGACGTAAATAATATTTTTGTAGTTAATGTGATATCGATCTTACATTTCTCATTACTGGAATCGATAAAAATAATAAAAATAATCAAACAAAAAATGCCTCGTCGCGAAAGCGCCAACGAGCCACTTCGAACTTCAATATGTGAAAAGAGTGAAAGAGAATAATTTTCAATTGGAAAGTGCTGTACTATTAACTCGCGTTTTTACTTATATTGGTTGGTATTTGAAATTTGCGGGACGCCGTGTTATACGTGCCACCGACGTCTCATTACAAAAAACTCTTTACGTAATTAGCGTGAACTTGAGGCACATTTCATTATTACTTGTTCAATTCATTTAATTACTGCTCTATAGACTGTAGACTACGAGACTAGTTTCTGAATTTCAATGATTAATTTTTAGCATGCGTTCTATGTAAGCTGGATTTATATTCACTAAATTTAAGAGTCGCTAGCCGCTAAGCTAATCTATGCGGTATAGAAAACCCACAAATTCGATTGGCAAGTTTCTTATTGGCCGCAGAATTATAAATAAAATACAAGCAATTTATGCAATTTTCAATCACGTGTCTTTCAATTTAGAATGGGTATTATTGATTCCCATCGATTTTAAATAAATATATGACCAAATTTTTGTTTTTATGTAGAAGTATAGGATATATGTAGAAAACGGAAACTTGATTAATATTCTTTGTCCATCTTCTGATTACATAAAACTACCTGATGTAAAATATTACCTACTGTAAAGTCTTCTCCCATAAGTATGTAAAAAGTAAGTATTGGAAAACAGTTTTTGTAAAACGAAAAGTCAGAGCGTTGCCCTCGATTTCATGCTTGTTTAGACGGAAGTCTGTAGAGGACGGACTTGATCTACTTACAGCTAGTGGGATGAGCCAATTTCATATTTGTATCCGAGTTTATATTGATGTTTCTCAACCCTAGGGAGAAATTTTCTGCGTGCAATTGCATCAAATATCTTTTGCGGAATTCAGTAGTTCGTTGAACCTCTTGTTTCTTTCATCTCATAATGAGAAGTCAATCAAATTAATAAGAAACGATACGATGCATAAATATATCTTTACCCAGGAAGAAATTGTACTAGAATCCAGATGCGGGTTCTCAGACTTAATATATAATAACTGCCCTTGGAGGGCACCTTTAATAATGCCATAGTATTTGTTATTTATTAATATATTACGAATTATAAGCGTAAAATAACTTTGAGATAGAATTTAGTAATTCTGCCACCCTAACTCCCAGAACGTCAATTTCTGATCCAAAAGTGAACCAAAGCGTTGCATAATAGAAAACTCAATAGACATCTAGCGAATATAATTCCGAATATAATACCGAATAAAATGGTTCATTCATCAAAAGCACTATCTTAAATCATAATGCAGCCGTATATGCATGAAAAGGTAGATTCTCGTCTCTCTATACCAGAAGTGACAGTGATCTCGAGAGCGATACCGCAGAAAATTCATAACAAGTTAAGCGCCACGATTGTAGCGCGAAGAGTTGGGGGGTTGTAACTTCTGGGGGTTCCGGAAGGAAACCGCGCAAGGTTGGCAAGCGTGAGATACGCATCAAACACGCCGCTGGAAAGTTATTAATAGTTCTCGATATATGTACACTTGTTCACTAGATGTAAATGTACATGCTGTAGAGCGAATTTAAAGTGAAGTCGAATGACAGCGCCGAGATGGCAGCAGTGGCGGCAAAACGGCATAGACTAAGGGTAGTTGTGGTGGTAGCGAGACTTGCGATGGCGTTCTCTATCAGTGGTGTAGACCCATTGTTTGACGGACACAAAACAGCCCGGCCGCGTACAAAGTGGCTGCGTTGCGTTCGCTTCGGGTACGCTGAAGCCAAGGGGGAAAGGGGGATGGGGGTGGTAGGTGGGTGGCGATGGCAGTGACTGTGGTTTGAGGCCTGAGGAAAGGGCAGGGGGTGAAGGGGCTTGTGAGAGAATCACAGTGGTATCAGAGAGTGGGTATTGTCTACAGAGCTAATCAAAACCACCCCTTTCAGCGAAACACTATATGCGTATAGCTAGGCTTCTGCGCTTCCCTGTATACAGAATCGTATACACGTGGATCTTCCTAAAGCTATGTAGAGACTTATGGGTACATAAACATATGTGTAAATACGGAAATGCACGGATTCACGAAGCCCGCGAATCCCAGGGAGACAGCCCTCTTTTTAATAGTTTTTCTCTTTCGCAGAATGTCATTTTAAACAGAAAGAAGAGATAATGTCAGCGAGATAGGAGATGTACTGTGGCTTTCAAAAGAGATGTATGCGCTCTTTTAAGGGATCCATTGTTGATGACCTTCCAACACACAACGATGAACATGCAAATGCATTTTCCATCTTTCGACATTCTCTTTATTCAATAAAATATTATACTGAATTTCTGTGGAAAAATTTGAGTGTATGAAAAAAAGTAATTTTAGCAAAATTGATATTTTTATTTTTAAGTTTTTGTGCAGTATATATTAATTTTGTAGTACAAATACGATAATGCAGTTTTAAACTGCTTTTCATTTAACAGATATGCTACTATTTCCGTAGAATCACCCACGTCCCACATACATGACCGTTAGTCGATATTAATTAAGCGTGCCTATTTCGGTCGTTGAGAAACTCGAACGAGATAAAATTTCATGTAGGTAGATATTTTATGAACCATTTCACGTCAAGTTTGGATTCTGTCGTATGGTAAAGCGTAAACTCGGTCGCCTCGTTGTGTATTTGGGGGTCTAAGAAACCTTAAGGTAGACAAACAGAATTGCTTTATGTACTGAATCTGGAGCAACCAAATTAAACGGCCCTTTCTTTGATGAATTATTACAGAGTAGATCTACGAACTCTAGATTTTGGTGAACCTTACGATTATAATAAAGTGAGATAGTAATTTGAGCCCGGGTACTCTGAATTGTTAAATACAAAATATTCTTTAGAATAAGGTTGGTTATTATTTTTAGAACTTATACAGATTATTTTCCAAAAACCGATTATTTTTCATATATTGTCATTGCTTAGACGCGTATAGAATAAAAACTTTTCTTGGGAAGCTTCTTAAAATATAAAGGCAGTTAAGTTACTTTGGCAAGACGTGTCTGCATAAGCCTAAGAGCAGATTACGTTTCATAAAGTTAGATATGCCATTTGTATTTGAGTAACAGGGCTGGGGATTGGGAAGGCGTGGGAGAAGAGAGATGGGAAGAGACTGTGCGGTCGAGAGGAATGGACGGGGGTTGTATCTCTAACTCGAGCGACTGTAACATCCATATCTATATCCCATGTACCGGGTGCCCAATAAATCTATTACCGAGTCCCATGGGGTTGAAGGCAACGGGCCTTGGGCTACATGAGGGATCGGCTGAAACCGTCTATCTCGGTTATGACTTCTAGCCAAGGCACGCGTCACGCACCTAAGTAAAGTGCGTGATTCTGTATGCGTATGCTAGCGCACAGTCTCACTGTGTCGGCGCAGTATATTCGTTTTTGAGAATTCTTACGGGACTTTGCGGTTCTCGTATACTTTATTCACCATTCGCTGGAACTTTTGCTCGTAGATCTTGGCTTTCTTTATATTACATATATCTTTATTAAATTCCAAGCATCCACTTTCAACCGAATCAGAATATACTTGTTTCGGCTCTAATGAGGTCTAGAAACATGCTCTAGATAAGATTCGTTAAGGAAAATAATTACTGAGAGAATTGCAGATAGTCCTAGTTTTTATGCAGTACTAGAATGTCAAGCGCACTAAAGCACGCGCTTTTGTCAATAATTTATACTGATATGACAAATTTAGAAAAAAAAAAAGATTTCAAGAATTCAAGTATGAATTCCAAAGAATTACAAATTACTTAAAGTCTTTTTAGATCTCACGAGGTAGTGTGTCAAGCTCTATGAGATGATTATAAAGTTAATCCCCATAAAAATGGACGTTAGACACCGCGATATTAACATTTTTCATCTTATATTGAATATCGTTGGTGTGTGTGAATCGCTTTTGTATTCGAGAATCATAAGGTGGAGAACGAATGGAGAGATGGTTAAGCAGGGGGTAAGTCGGCGGGGTGAAGCCACTTTTCAGGCAATTGTCATGGACAAAACGGAGAGAACGTCGAAAGAACGAAAACGATAAACTGAAGCGACACGGACGGACGTAGTACGAGTACCTACGGACAGCATAGCGCAGCAGAGAAGTTGCAGCATAGCAGTAGGCCTAAGCGAGAGGAGACTGCGAGGGTGGACCGGTAATACGGCAGACGGAAACGGGGAAAAAGAGTACCTACCGGAGAATAAAACGAGAAAAATTGTCATTGTGCTCAAGAGATCCGGGAATAACAATGACAAGGGCTGACGCAGCATCCCGACTACAGATCATCCCTGGATATTAAAAAGTCGGGTTCTGTCTGTGTCCCTTTCTCCCTTTTATCTATCTGTGATTCTCTCTATCGCTATGTAGTACACACTATTTCCTCAACCACTGCCTGGCCCCCAACCGCCCCTCCCCCCCATACTCTTTCCGATACTCGCGGGATGTTTCACGAAAACAATGGAGGCACTTGCGATTTTGCGCCATCGACTTTTGAGTTATCGTTCTAGAAAGCCTGAACCACTCGTTTGACAATCATGCTACAGGCAAAATCAGGTAAACTTCTAACTGATTCAGGATTGTGATACAGCAAGTAGTCATAATTAAACGGTATCAATTCATAAAATAAAAATATGCATGCCGAAAGTATTTTACCAATATTCTCTCTCTTTTTTTCATATCCTCACAAAGATCAGAATTACTGACAAATGACGTAAATCAAGTATCATTATAAAATGCATCGAACGAATGATTTATTTTCATTCCATATATGCATTAACATTAATCCGAACCACTACATGTCCTGTATATTATGTATGAACTCTTCTGAAACTAGAATTCATCAGAATTCGCTTCGTAAAGTATTCAAAATCTCATCGAATTAATTCTAGCCAGGCACCATTTCACTCGGATAGCTATTAGCGAACTTTATCAGATTGATTCACCAATAATCTCCTACCATGACGTATCGATAGAGTTCATATAAAATACATTTTTTTTATCAATTATAGAATTTGATCACGAATTCGCGATGCAGTGATATTCCAATATTTTATATCATCAATAAACACATTTATGATTAATCCTTTAATTTTCTTCAAATCGACAAGTTAAACATTAAAGAAAGGAGGAAGACTATTATACATTAAGGAGATGTATAATGACATAAAGGGAAAATAGCGGAGACAAAAAGAGAAAAGTAATCGCTTATGAATGTACACAGTCTGGTCATCAGGATTTCAAGTTAGTTCTAGTGTCGACACTCAACGAGAGAATTGTTACACATTGCTTTGAAACATGATGCTCGTATTTAGTGTACAGTGTGTGTAAGGGATGATGCAAATGTGACGCGTGCGTGATGGTCGTGTTGTTCATGACATCTAGTGCCCTGGCGATGACGTTTACTGCAACCACGCCTATCTGTGCCCATCCAACGTCCATCCTGGACAGACATCGACCTCCTTAATTACCAAGGATTTGGTAACGACCCTACCAATTATACCTTTCATCAGCTACTCCCACTGCCTTAATATTATCTCCCGTTAAATTTATCGAGAGGATAACTCTCTACCTAGAATTCTTGTAGTGGGTAACATTAACAAGATATAATAGTATCATTCGCGAGAACTTCATCCCAAGTAGAAATTGTACTATAGTACCTAAATCGGGTTCTAAATAGCTTGCCTCACTCTCATTAGGTCTCGATAGAGATTTGCTAACTGTAAGCAAAAAATCTATTTAGCGCGTAGTCATGAAATTCAAGAGAAAGTCAATTTAATAATATAATGATAATAAATACGATTGCAAACAAGATTTATGTATCCAAGCCATCTCATGTGCACAGTTTGCTTTCATTGTTATTCAGTTTAAGTCCATTATTATATGTTTTCCAATCGTTAGTGGGAACAATGCCATTTTCCATTTCCCCCATTCCGCTTGACTTTCCACTCTCCACCTTTCCGCGTGTTGATTTCGGTCAACAGTGTCGAACTGTCGGGGTATTTTGCAACGTTTTCCGAATATCTGACCGACTTGGTACGTACATATGTGTACCAGCTACTTGGGTACGGAAATGTCCAACGAGATAACCACTTGAATAACGGACAATGGTCGTTTCTCGTTTAAAGTCGAACACTCATACCTCTTCGAACTTGATGTGCTTTTACCTCACATTATTCTCTCTATGTTGAATCACTATCATACAATATATCGTATCGCCACTTCCACCAAGTGAGCAAATTCCGGTTTTCCTCGGTATCATGACAATGGACGATAAATTTAAGAGTGCCTTCAAGAAAATTGGCAGCTTCTTACTTTTGGATTCTTGAAAACTTTATACATATTTTCGAAATATTTATACATACATATATACGACAATAGGAGAACATTACGTGAGACTTTATAGACGCTTTACATAATTTTAAAGAATTTCATATTTTAAAGATATCTTAATATTTTAAGAGCTTCAAAAAGACTTTGAAATATTTTAGAGAATTCCAAGAGATTTGAAGATGTCAAAAGTTCCAAAAAAAAGTTTTAAAATATGACGTTCTTAAAAATTTGGTTCTGATAGCCTAAATGATGTAGAAGCCTATATGTTTTAGGAAAACACAGACTATCAGTTTTATATATGTAAATGTGGGTATTGAAATTAAAATTTCAAAAGTGCTTAGTGAATTAAATTCAACTAAAAAGAAGGAACTTTAGGATAGTCAATAGCCACTCGTAAAATTCTGGCACATTCGGTGTGTGGAAAAATGGCCAAGATTAAGACGATAAGACACACTGATCTCTCACATAAGTTCTCGTAAGATCTAGTCCAAGTAAGCTCACGTTTTCATCGAGACAAATTACTACATGCTGGAAAATATTTTCTCTTCGTGAAAGAAAATATAGTAGAAGTGATTGAAAATACATATAAAATATTTATTGAAATACGCGATAAAGGGAAACATTTTTCCAAACCGTCTAAAATATTTTGAGCATGATGTATGCAAGTTCCAAACTTTCTTCATCACTGTCATTTATCCTTTTCGATACAATTGTGATTTCTTATATATTCCAATTTTGTATATCTTTTTTTATTTGTATATTAAGAAAATGAAACTGTACTTATGTATTGCAAAATGATTAGCGATTTTATTGCAGTCCAAAGAACAGTTCTGCACGCATTTGGGTAAACACAAGAAGGATCAAAGCGGAGGGAAGAGTGGAACCAGTCTGTCAGAAGCAAGATACTCGCACAGCAATGCGATTGATTATGATTTATGAGCCAGTTGCTCTGCTTTAACGATTTCAAACGTGTTTTGTGACACGGAAAATATACCTTGTCGAGAGCATGTTCCGAAATCTGGACGAAGTTATAAACATCTCGAGTTTTTTGTAAATAGATTTTGAATTTGAATCGAGAAGTGAATTCTAAATTTTTCAGATTACAAAAAATTCTAAGTTTTCAATTCAAGTGAGTAAAAAAATCTCCACCCTATATTTTTTATGAAACCCTAAAGTTTCTATAGTGCTTTCGAGTTGCGAAATTTACGTACTGTGGTGGAGGATATTTCTCTGGAATTCTAGAAGAATTTGGGACGGTCTTATTCAATATTAAGGATTTTACAAGGTTGGTCCACAAATAGGGGACAATACATCTCACTATATTACACCCGTCGAATTGGACGAGCACGCCAATTGATACCTCAGAAGCCATCCAAATAGTCCTCTCGGGAGAAGGTTTCTTCGAAAGCTTTTGGCAAATTAATACTACCAACTACTATCGCATTGATAAAAAATTGCGCCTTCTTTAGACTTCTTTCTTTTTGAAGAATATATACATTATACATAGGGGAGTCTGCTCTACAAATATAAATTTATAAAGCGTATAAATATTGCAATTTAAATAAACGACTAAAGTTTCTTGTACTTCCGAAAGTTTATATATTCATTTAACTACATCTAGATACAAAAGAAAGTTAATGAATTCCTTATTTAGCAGTTTTAAGCAATTTTATAAGACAGTATGAGTAATTTCTGAGATTTCAAGAGATTTTATTAAATTTTCGAAAATCCGGCAACAAAAATATCATCGAAATTGCAAATTTTCTAGATCGTCCGTTTTAAGAAAAGGATAAAAATAGATTAATATTGTATTTAGAATTACAGCAAGGAAATAAGATAAACTCTGATTATCTTTTCCAAGCAGAGAGGTTGTGTGAGTAAGCAATTTGCGACTGGCTTAGTGCTTGCGTATCAGATGTAGTAAGATTCGCCCGACGAACGTTCGTGGTGCGTGAAACTGGTAAATCGATCATTAAACGTCCAAGCTGTTAAATTAACCGCCATCTACTCAGTCGTTAATAAAGTGGCCATTTACTCCCCTATCTAGTTGAAACACTAGTCAATACCCGCGGGTACGTATATATGAACAATGAACATTCACGCGCGTCTGAACTTGTACACAACTTCTCCAAACTTAACTCATCGGGTGTCTAAGAAAAACTTTTATCAACCAGATGGAGTTACTGGCAAAAACGTTGGCCAAAGACTGGCAACTGATCAATTAAAAAACTCAAAAAAAATCTTTCCAATGGTAATATATGAACCAACACAATTCACTAGATCTGAATTAGTGAAATTTCGCTGATTCAGATTAAGAGAGAGAGAGAGAGAGAGAGAGAGAGAAAATGAAAGCACAGAATGAAAAACATAACATTTAAATTTTAGGTTTCGAAAATGTACCTGTATCCTTGAGCGGTAAGGTAGAAAGCTCGTTAGGCGAGCTTTCCTAAGTGATCTCGTATACAACGAGATTTTATGGAAAGTGCATCGGGTTTCTGCATACATTTACTAGCGGTCTGAGTGCCCCCGCTGCCGAAATGACAATTATCGTCCATCTTCAAAAGAGGTATCGAGATGTTCCGCCGATATACTTCAAGGTCGTTTCGAAATTTTCGCCAAAGTGAAGTATGAAAAGTGGCCAACGAACCTTCCACGAGACTACGAGCAACACAAACTAAAACCATAACCATTTCCAATAACGTCCGCTTTACTTTACTACCCTTTTGGCTTCAAATTTAATAATTTATTAAATGATATAAGAATTTATTTATCTCTTGGGTGCACTTGAGATTATGAGATATAGTATTAAAACCATAATAGTATATTATAGATAAATTTATGTATGAAGGGTTCGGATCTTAAAATTCGTGGATGGCTATCCCTATCATTAATACATATTAGACTGAAATAGTTTCTCTAATAGCATCTTCTCCTGATTGAGTCTAAAATATTAAAAGCAATTCAACTTGCTAGACGCATATTTCATATTCAAAGCGTCAAGATTGTAATACATAGTTCAGGAATAAGATTCTAATCTTAGGAAAAGAATATTTTATGTATTGATAAAAAATATCATTTTAAATTTTTTTAAATTTCATAAAACTCTAATAGAAGTTTATAATAAGAAAATAGAGGTTCCGCCCAATGTATTTTTTCAAAAGAAATTTAAAAACTTCAAGTGGCACCAAAATATGAAAAAAATTAAAAGTTTGAATACTGTATTACTGTAGTATAGACTTGAAAATTAATTTGTCCCGGAGCACGCGGTATTGTGTTCTGTCTTTACATCATTGGAAGACGAGCCAGAGAGTGGATGATACGTTAGGGATGAAATTTGTTTGTCTTGTTTTACGACGGGGCCAGACTGCATCACGCGACTTATTGGATTCTGTTATAACCAATACACCTAAACTCGATGCGCGTAAAAAGAAAAATACAACATTTCACTCAGTATGTAATAACCAGTAAAATAAAAATTTATCAAACAGGAATTTTTAAAAATGATTTTCTAAATGCTATTCTAAAGTTAACGATTTTCTTATCATGTTTAATATAGTCCACTTGGACAAATTAAGTATATTAAAAAATTATAATAAATATGTAATTAAGTTATATAAATATGAAAACAATAGAGATAGACGCTAGGAGGACAAAAAGAGAACCTGCAGAGTTACGTCATTGCCAATATGTGGGTCTTGTACAGGTCTTTAAATTATGCAAGTGAGAATTAAGGAAGGTTCTAAACATGGATAAAGTAAGTCCAACGGGCTTCAAAAAAGGACATAGAGGGTTATGCCCTAGAACCTAAACTAGATTCTATTTAGAACTAAGTAGGACCATTTCGTCTCAGGG
Organism: Synergus japonicus; assembly: GCA_900474275.1. Taxonomy (NCBI): domain Eukaryota; kingdom Metazoa; phylum Arthropoda; class Insecta; order Hymenoptera; family Cynipidae; genus Synergus; species Synergus japonicus. The sequence continues at coordinate 141,924 of UCOH01012685.1, forward strand.
TTTTTGATACTTTATCAGGAAAACAAAATTTACTTTCACCATGCAACAATAAATATTCTTCACTAAAACTAAATGACCTAGTTTTAGCAAAACATATTAATTTATTATTGCAAGCGTAAAGTAGGGGAAATTAAATTTGCTTTTATGGTAATTATTCCACATATCTTTAAAAAATGAAAATGTTGACGTTAACCAGCAATGAATAAAAACTGGCTTTCCGTGCACGTTCTCCAATTCTCGAGAATCATTTTCCGAAGATCCTATGAAGAAGAATGACATTCCGGATCACGTAGTAGTCTTTTCATCCGTCTAGACGTTTTTCTTCTTAACCCAACGGAACCTTAAAAGAACAAATTGGTACGGTGGTTACCTCCTTCCTGTACACCTTCACGTAAGGCGCAACCTAAGACATCTAAGCTAGGGGTTAACCCGGCACCTGGTGCACATTCCCCAGAGACTCTGCTTGCTATTCGTCCTGCGCACTACATTTCCTCTTTTCGTCTTACACTGTCTAGCCTTCTTCTATACTTTTCCCGCCGATTATTTTGTCTTTCCTCTATATATCCGCGAAAGCGGAGACACCTGCTCGAGGAGAATAGGAAACTTGGTGAATTTATGACCAGTCCCTTAGTGAATTAACTCTATTGGGAATAAGACAATTTCATGAGATATTCTCCTTAAGAATTAATTGTTCAGGGTATCAGATTTTTGCAATGTAACAATTGACGAAAAGATGTTTTATTTCATCTCAAATATGAAAAAGAGTTTTTAATTCCCTTTCAAAGTCAAGTCGCTAATTTATATTTGATTATTTAATAGGGTTTACGGTACTTATTACCAAGGCCAAACGTCAAGTCAGGGATTTTATATATAATATATTAAATTATTTGTTGATTTTAAATGTTTTAAAAATTGTCAAGGAATTTCTATACTTGGATATAGTTCCAAAAGCGAGTTACCTTCGATTAGAATTGGGTATGTTTTCACAGTGCAGCAGTATATTTATATATATATACAATGATTTTTTAAAACATAGATTATTTAACCAATTCAATATAACTCCACTTCTTTTTGTTCTGAAAAATAATCACACTCTTCGTTATTCATGCTTCTCAAGCGTGTATATCTCCAGAAACACCCAAAAGACATTCCGAATCTGGTACCGGGGAATCCGACTTTATGTATAATAAAAAAAGCGCCGAAACTCTTGCAAGCAAGGCGGCGCACGTAATAACAGAAAGCAAGACAGCCAAGAATAAAAGGGGTCCAGAGCCTAGAGAGTCTAGACACTCTAGACTAGGAAGTAGTCGAGAAGGAAGGAAAAGACGAGTCGAGCCGAGGAAGAGGTGGACGAGTGGAGACAAAGAGCAAACTCGGAAGAAAAGAGAAGAGAAAGAGATCAAAGTCGAAACGGACCGCCTACCGTCGTATATATCCATATCGAAAGAGATCTTGGCTGGTTCGAAGGGTTGTGGTACCGCCGTAGTAGAAAAAAGGGTGGGTGGGCGAAAGGGAGCTAAGTCGGTGGCAAGGATAGGTAAGGATGAAAGAAAGATGGGCGAAGATGCATTTTAAAGCTAGCTCCTCGACGACAAGGACAACCAAACAGACGAGACTGTGCCTCAGCTAAAATGTGGAAGTTTCGAGCTTCCGGCGGGCCCCAAGAACCACCAAGAACCAGAAAAGAGCATGCAGGCGCGTGTAGGTGGCTAACAAGTAAAATAATAAAATAGAACGAGTTCTGGTGAGTCGATACGGCGGGGAGCCAATGGGAAAGAGGTATACGTCGTGACGTCGTTGGACGCCTGGCGTCGCGAGGAGGGTCGTAGGTGGAGCCAACGGAGCGACGCCCAACTTCGGACAGGTGGAAAATGCAGAAATACAGGTGTAACGTGAGATTCTTAATATGGCCTCAATTCGAGTGTTCGGAAAGCTTTGATCGAGAGACCCGCATTTCAATGACAATTTCATTGTAACCGAGAGGCACAAGTTGGACACTCGATGAAATGAGTTCTGTTTGGGGGTGAGGTGTCGCTGGAAAGTGGAACGATGCAAGAGAGTTGGAAAATCTGCTCTGATTTTGCATTGAACGATTTCAGGGTATAGTCGACTTGGAATTTATATGGAAAAGAGAGTAAAGAGAGAAGAGTAAGAAGTAAAGAATGCGTCTATAATAGGTTTAAAAGTGTTGGGCTGAAACTTTATCATCAAAATTCAATTTCTTCATTTCACTCAAAGAAAATTAGAGTAATAGATATTATCTACTATAAAGTGATATTCAGATTTTTTTTCACATCTTTGTAATAAAGATTGAAGTTCGCTGTGTGTCTTCTTTAAAAAATTCGTTTTTTTTTATTTTCAAAATCATAAAAAATTCAGAGTTGGATATTTTCTTATACGAGAAACACAATCGATGTGAATTATTTTCATTTTTTTTACATAAAGCTTGGATGTTTTTAATTCACCTTGAATTTTATGCGTTCGCCTTAGAGTGGTTGAAATTATCCCTAAAAGTTGCATTCTCAGTTCTCACCCAATCCTCAGAATCTTAATTCCTAAGAGTTCAAAAGTCAAAGATCTAAGGTCAAGACGCTGTCTGTAGATGTACGAAATGAGTATTCCACGTAGGGATCAGAGCTAAAAAGCACGTAGTCCCGTATTTCGTTGAGCGAATACTCTGACAGTCGAGTTGAGGTCGAAAGGGATGAAGGTGATAGAAGAACTTGGATATAGCCTGCAGGAAGGCACTACTCAGGTGTTACGACTGTGTATCTACACCTGTGAATGTAGGTGCATGCGGTTTACACATGTAACCGTAACGCGCATCTCCGAAACGTTGCAAATTTTATGCGGGGCAGAAAATGGCACCCGGGTAACTGCCAGCCGCGGATAAACTGGTAAATACTCTCCTAGGGAGTGAGAAGGGGAGGGATCAATGGACACTATTTTTCGTAGAATCCGATTTCATTCATCTCTATTATACGTAAACGTGCTTTTGAATAATGACGCACCTACTCGCAATTTTTCAAGATTCGGTATAAATATTTGGTAAATATTTATACCAAAATATAGCACTTTCACGAATGATTCTTCATTAAACTATTGAACATAACTTCACTACTTTCCTCTCTTGACCATGTCCGCTTAGAAGTATGGAATGGTTTGAGGCTCCCTGTTCGCTCACTGAAGTTAAGCAAAGCTTTCCTCGGTTATACTCGGATGGGTCCTCGTCGTACTAAATAAGATGTATTTATAAGCTTTTTTAAGCTGCTTTTACTCGATCATATTTATTATTTTACTCGTTATCATATTTAAATTATTATAAATGTTATTATATTAACAAATGTTTATTCCATTACTTGAATTGATATATCTATTCTCAATGTTATTTTTTTTTTATAAAAAAAATTTCCACTAATAGAGATAGTAGTATAGAAAGTAAAAATTTACATGCTTGGAATTATAATATTAAAAGTTAATAGTACCAGTTAAATTTTTGCACATATGTTTATAATTATTACTTCAGAAATTACTATAAAAAAAGTTTTGCAATTTATTATTCTTAAATTCATATAATCTGTGTAATCTGCATAAGGACGTGTTTTATATTCTTTAAGATGTATGCGATAGAGTAAAGATCAATAAGGCACGTTCTGGCATTGAATCGCCCTTGACACTGGGATTTTTGGTCTATCGAAAATTGAATCTTAATAGAAGTAGCTAATATACGTAGGAGCGAACCGATTTCCAATGGAATTGTCGCTTACAGATAGAATGCTCATAAAGAAATGAAAAAAGAAGCAGGAAAAATTATATCAGCTTGTCAAAGCTTGCAAAAAAGTTATATATCTTGAAATATCTTGTTTAATAGTTTAAAAAATAAATATTGGAAGAGTTTCCGAAATTGTAAAGTTGTTGAACCTGATGTTAATATAAACAATTATAATAACAGGTGCAGCGAACTGTACAAGAAGTTTTAACCAATGCATTAATAATTTTTCGAGCCTGAACTTTATTCACTCTTCTCAATAAATTCCATTAACTTGGAAACTTTAATCTCCTTGAATCTCGAAGTAACTGTCAGTTAGGCTCTAGTACTTATTACTTAAAAATTTTAATGGGTAAGTTGTTATCCTGATATATTGACATTTAAGCCTTCAGTTTTCATGCTTTCTCATACCACCACAAATTTTCTCAAGTATTCCTAGATTCACAGATTAAGTGACATTAGTTTTTATTTTTAATGGTTTTTCTCATTAGATTTACTAGGATTTTCGAAAATATTTGAGAATTTCAAGGGATGTAATGTAATTATAGAAGAATTTTACAGGATATCAAAAAAGTTCGAAAGATTTTAACTAATTTTGAGGAATTTCAAGTTACTTCTCTTACGGAAATTTGTATAGGTTTAAAATGATTTCACGCGATCCCAATAAAATGCAAAAGATTTCTAGATATTTCAAGAGATATTATAGAATATTCAGGAATTTTAAGGAATTTATTATATTAAAATTAAATATTAACAGCCAGGTAAAAAAAAACAGTCACGGAAAATTCAAAGAGAATTCAATGTAAATATTAAATATTATTAAATATTTAACTGTATAATCCACCCTGCTGTTATACTAAATGTTATATTGCGGGATTCACAATTCTATTATACTAAAGTCTGGGTTTATTTGTTCGATTTTCAAACAGTAATAAGTACATAAAAGACGTCCTTTTTAAAAGAGAGTGCGCGCAAGATAAAAAGCGGAGGGAACGGTGGCCGGTGATTATCTTCCAGATAGATCCGCGTAGCATAGATCATACGATTTTGTGCCTTTACGTCTGCGAGTGAGCCGGAATATAAAATGGGCTTTGTGCGGCACGCAAATGGCGAGAGGTAAAAGGAATAATTTCAAATGGAGCCCGCATGTGACACACACGTTGAGTATGCTTTGCTACGTCATGTGCGCACGTACCTACGATGTTACGATGTGCATACATGTTTCAATCGTCGACGACTCTGCGTCCTACGTTTCTCGCCCTTTAATTTCGTTTAAAATAGCGTTTGGTATTAAAGCTGATTATGAGTGATCATCATCAACTCACCAAAATGGCTAAACGCAGTAAAACACTTCTAGAATCACCTCTGTATCTAATAGATACCCGCTTATATAAATATAAGATCCTTCTTACGATAGAATCATCATATAATGCTTAATAATTTTCTCTCGGTAGATTTTTAGGTCGGTAATTTTTTAATTTAAAAAAAAAATTTTTAAGTTGAATAAAATGTTTATTTGAAGTGCCTAAAGGTGCTGAACTTCAAATTGGAAGCATGTAAAGTTGTAACTTTTCTGTTTTGGAAATATTATTAATTATTGTCCATGTAATTTTTTTCACGCATGTAAAATATAGTGCTGAACATTTAATCTAGATAGATTCAATTGTGAAGTGAAAAGAAGTTGCTGATGTAAGAAAATTCTTCGATATTCAAATTCATAGTCAAAATTTGCTCATGGCACGGGCCAAAAAGTAGAGTCCTCCCGTAATGTAGGGTTGATATGCATCTCGGTGCCTGCCAGAGGCAGAGGCAGAGGACTCTAGCTTATTAATATTAAACAGTGCCACTTTTCCTGCCGGGCGAAGAGATGTCGGCCTCGGGGATTCCCCTGTTCGCCACCACGCGCCTATAATTTCTCATGTCCGTGAACACTTTTAAATAGCGGAACAAGCAATCCATAAGCTGAAGGGATTGTACCCCGATCCAACTGGATACTTCACCACCCGCCGTGCGCATAACCCTGAATGCACTCACTCAACTTCGAGGAGAACAGGGGATGCTTCTCGTTCAAGGAAGGAAAAAAACATTTAAATTTTATTACTCCTGAAGCGCATTTCCGGCATTCTCAATTAAAATCTCCTGCACAATGCACTTTTTTCCATTTTAATCCAACTTCTGTTGTATGAACCCAGATAGCACAAAAACTTCCCTAAATATTCTCTAAAGTTTGCAATACAAGTTTGAAAGTATTGCATCGAAGAGATTAGAGGAAGTTTGCTGCAAAGAAGAAACATTTTGGGAAAATAGAAAGAATCTACTGCGCAGACAATGGCTCCCATTCGTGTATAGCCGATCAAGCGTTTAACTTCGATGATCGAAGGAGAAGCTTTAAAAAATTGCATATATCCAAATTCCAAACGATATGATATTGATCTAATTAAAATGAAAATGAAGAAGTTTTAAGTTTTTTACGATAAAGAAGTTTTCGTATATGAATGTTGTGAAAACATATTTATAAGGTTTGTTTTGAAATAGGCTTGAATTTCACGAGTCTCTTTCAATTTTGTGTTTATCCGCCTTGACCTAAATTCAGGTTTAATCAACAACCAACTTTTGTTTCCTGTCGCATTAGAATGTTGAATCGCAAAATTTTATCGATACCACGACCCGAAGCGGAGGCTCGGCAAGGCATTGCAGCCAATAGTAAAGCTAGGCTGTATTCGTATTCGTACTTTGAATAGTTCGATAGACGCTTTCAAATTAGAATGGATGCCCATTTGCGAGCTTGCGTGGCATACATTCGTGAATCATGAAACTGACGTCTTTTGACACGGAGAGGACGTCACGGCGGAAACGCAACCTCCGGCGATAATGTCCGTCAACATGGTGAAGCGACGGTCCTACAAACAATGTACTATTGTTACCAACTTATTCCATTACAGATAACTCTTCGTTCATTGTTTCATGTCTCTTGTCCTCTTTCTCTCTTTCTCATAGAGACAGTGTTTCTTCCTCTATATCGTTATTTTCACTTGCATCTTTCCCTTCTGATTTGGTTGTGTTTAGAGTACTAATTCTTGAGTTTCTTAATTGTTTAATGAATGAGTAAACGAAGCAAAATGGAAGAATTGAAGATAGTCTATCTGGTTGGTTGTAAATATTAATAAATCTTGGCTGAATCGTTACTTTCAGTGACAGTTAGTAGCTAATTTGAATCAAGTGTAAGTTAAATAGTATAATGATTGAAGACGCAGGGAAGCAGCTGCTAGAATCGGTGGATTTAAGTCAGCCGCGGAAACATAATGTTATTTTGCAAGGGAGCGTCTTGAATGTATCCCTTAACTCGGTAATACCATAAACAGATACCAGGGATTAAGTCGGCAACCCCTTTACCGTACCATGCCTTCTCGCAATCTTTACTTAGGAGCTACCTTGTACGACGAGCTAGCTAACACCCCTTTAAAGACCACTCAAGCCGATCGCGGGATTTACTTTAGTCGTAATTGTGCTTACATTTTCAGATATACAACATCTTAGACCCTCGTGTCATCTTTCACTTATAATTTTTAATTTAAAATTTTAACTTTATTATTTAATATTGAAATAAGAAAAAGATACAAAGTTACACGACCCTAATTTGAAATTCAATATACTTTGAATATTTTTTCAATTTTCAAAATTACCACTTGTTTTATAGAAATCTAATATTTTTGAAAGCAGTTCCATCATAATTCACAGTCTTTTTCAACACATTTTACATGTATATCTTTTTCCGTAATCCAATTCTCATTTACCGTATATTGTTATCTGAATATAGAAAAAGTGATGCGCATTTTACAAATTTTGAAGTCGCGATTACATACAGCAGGAAATACGCAAGATTAGTAAAGCTGCTAAATGCATTACGGATTCCCATTCTGGTAACGAACTCGCGCGGCATTCATATAATCGGAGAGACATGGAGCGGATTATGAAGGAGTTAAAAGTATTAAAATCACGTTGTATTTTAGTCCCTTGGTGTGGAGTATCCTCGATGAGGAAGATCGACATGGAGGGAGGGAAAGACCATGTAAGCGAGAGATGGCCGAGGAGCGCGGAGGTTTAAAGTAGAGTATGCTGAGCAAAAAGGGAAAGAGACAAGATAGGAGAGGGTGGACTTAAAAGAGGCCAAAAAGAGATGGAAAATTTGAAGGAGGGTGAAAGTGGAAGAACGGAGTGTATAAGTGCTCCGCCGGCAGAGATGAGAGATGAAAGGCGCAGTGCGCTCGAGGACACATATACATTTCCTAGCGAAGGTAGTACAAAAAATGTAAAAATGTATAAAAAAGGAAAGATAAGGGAGAAAAACAAGACATATCCAGATAGACCGATCGTCACATTTTTGTCAAATAGTGCAAATACAGCCTTATGTAAAAACCTCCCTCCCTCCTTATGGAACTTCAGACAAAACTTCTCTTTCGAAAATGAATATTTTATCCTAGACTAGATATGTCAGCTTTTAAAAATTCAATATTTACTAATGATTTTTATTTATTATATTTTTTTATAATTATTTTTATTTATTATACATTGTTTCAAAGCCGTAATGAATATACAAATACATATATGTGCACCTAAATGCACTCATCAGTTAACTGCACTGAAATTCTGAAAAGAAGATGTTTAACAAAGAATAGGAGGAATGTGAGAACAGTAAACATAGAAAGCAATGCAGGATGACTAATGGCCGGGAAAGAATTGGAATTTTTAACGAAATAACACTATTTCGGTTAAAGAATTTTCGCGGTTAGAGGCAAATGTGTTTGTGTAATGCGGGTGACTCCGCAGAAAGTGTTTCCTTATTGCTAAATAACATTATTTGTAGTTCATTAAATCAATTAGCCTAATTTTAAAATGCATACTTTTAAAATCCAGTTACCGGATCTAATGTTGAGTGGTATAAGAAAATTATAACTGTGATTTGGCAGGAATAGTGGGTGTGAAACAGGACCGTAAAAGGTTTAGATACTATTTTCAATCTATGTGTCGCATGAGAATTAAAGGACAGTGGATTATTCCTCGAGGGTGAAAAGGAGGGTCTACGAGAGGGTTGCAGAAAGATGGGGTGGAATTAAGCATCTCGCCTGAAGAGACTTCAAGTCACTTCAGAAACGCTCCCATCCCTTCGTATGACAAGGATTAAAATCTGCCTCCTAAAGCTTCCTAACCAACCTCACCCGCTTTCGATATTAAACGAATATTTCAATATTTCGATACTGATATATCTCAAAAACTTCTCTTTCCAGTTTTGACTAGACTTAGTAATTTCTCCACTTTCTATTATATGAAATAGTAAGTCACCTGTTACCAAAATGAATTAATAAGAACAAAACTTACTAATCTATTTAGTAGTTTTATTTATTAATTCAATTGTTCACAAGGAATTTTTTTTCGAACATCAATTGTATAAATATAACTATGTTTCTACTTTAATTTTAGATTACCATTGATTCTTTATTAAGATTGGCTTTAGACGGGTTTGAAGGCGGCACTATAAAATGTTTATATGATACTTCCGAGGCTCTAAAAGTATATTTTTAACTTTACGATTCGACTTAACTTAAGCATACGAGAGGAATAATGAAACCTTAAAGCGAGGGTGAAAGTAGTTTGACGATGTTAAATGAAAGGACGAGTATTTGGTGGTATCGGGTACTGATATCCAATACCATTAGAGGAGTGTACATACAACCTAAAGTGCGGCGGACGAGTTATGGATGTACTTCTGTCGGAGTACATGTGGCATAGGATCACCATAAGGTGGGATATTTCGTGAGACCATATTGAAGTCGCACATAGTCGCTATTTTCTCCCTACGGGAATTTCAGGATCACCCGTTGTACCTAACATACACAAGAACACTGCAAACGACTCGAAAAATAATTTGCAGTTCCTATTCCCCAGGGTGAATGAGAATGTCATCAGCAAGATATTTTAGATAGATAGATATTGTGATTTTTTTCATATTTTCAGTTCTTTTATACTTTTTTAATCTAACTAATAATAAACTTAAAACTTCATGACAATGTTGATATATTGTAAACATTTGTGATATTCGACTCATTCAATACATATTTTTAAACGGTTTATGGGTCCTTTCCCTCACGCTTTGACTTTTATTTTGATGGAAAATATCGATTGACGTTTGCTGACAATATAAACGCTTTATGGGTTATGAAATTCGATTTCATGCTTCTTAATCGAGAGTTGCGAGATGGAGAAGGTTTTATTCGCTTTCAACACCGCAAACTGCGAATGAAGGTGATTTTCGAGATTATATGTATATGTCCGAAGAGTTTCACATCAAACTGTCGAGAAGACTCAAAGATCGTTATTTCAATACAAACGAAAAAATGTTCAGTGTGACTAAACGTTTATGGGCACTTAGAGTAACTTTTCTTCGTGTAACGCTACATGAATAACTGATAGAACGATGTGGGGGCGAAGTCGAGGTCTGCTGTATAAATTCTAGGAGGTTGTCCTGCCCTGGTTCCCCGGGGTATTCCACACCCCAAACAGGAACATAAGGGTTATGTTTGATAGATACAACCCAGCTAAGTGCTTATCGTATTTCTGAACCTATTTCTATTTGTAAGCGATCATCTTCCAATTTTTTCAATACCTGTAATACCTTAATTTTCCTTAATTAGATAAAAAATTAATTGCCGATTTTTACATTCTCGTCAGAGAATATTCACTCTGCCGTAAACAAAATTAAAGTGCGATTTTGCAATCAACTCTTAATGGAGACCAGAAAACAAATAAATAAATGAATATTATTATTATTACACGGCACCCATCCAAGTAATAACCGAGAAGTACTGACGCTTAACTTCAGTGATAAGACAAGAAGCCTTAAACATTTCGATATGTCCAATTGGACACATTTAGAAATATTTTTTCAAAGCTTTTAACTAAGCTTTAAAAAATTCGTTTAAATACTAAAAAAGTGGAGTTTTAAGTTTAACAGCTTAAAGATGGTTTCTTAAATTCAGAGATATGACCTAAATTTTTAAATACGAGATAATATCAAATCTTTCAAAAGCTTTCAAGATGATTTCAGAAGATTTCAAAAGAGCTTCAAATGAATTGGGCTAGTGAAAACTAGAAAGACCTAAATTAAAATGATTAAAAAACTACCCATATAGGTTTAAAACCCTATTTTTAAAAAACTTGAAAAGGGTGTATTATTTTGTTCTTGATGAAATCTAAAATTATTTGTCTACTTATTGTAAATGTTATTAACTTCGGTCGAAGAATTGTTCTGGATTCCAGTGATCCCACCAATTATTTACGAAAATATAATATACACAATAAAATATAAATATATCAGTCATAAAATGTTTATCAACAAAATAGATTTTAAACTAACCTTAATTGTTTACAGTCCTCTGAACCCTCTAACCTTGTGAAGTTTTCTCAGCATTCTTATCAGCATCCGCGACAGCATCCATTCTCATCACCAATGAAGACAATAAATTACACTACACACACATTTTTATTCACTTTTATACCGACCCCGATAAATAAATATTAAAAGCACAAAAATAATTAGTTCCACTTCGAAATGAATTTGTGACTACTATAACTCTAAACTTTACATAGCAATATAAAAAAATTGAGATAATAAACACCAAAACTTTCTCCAAACTAGATTAAATAATTCCAGGGTGTTTAGCAATTCCAGTGATTTAAATTTCTTAGATTTTCTGAATTAAAAACTTAAGGCATTCAATGCTGAAATTTCTTTTAATATTCACAATAAAACTGTATTAATATATAATTGTAAATTGTAACATTTGTTCAGTACTTTAAATATAAATAGTGCTAATAATTAATTAGAATATTGCTGCAGCAGTTTGCCAAACAAAAAGTGATTAGAATTCAACTTTTTAAAAATAATTTCTCTAATTCCCGAAATAAATATTCTCAAATCTAAATTCCCAATTCATTCTTCTAATGAATTGGAAATACTCCGTTCCCCTTTTATTGTACTAATAAAACAGGGAATCAGGATGTATAGATTGATATTTTAAAATTAATTAATTGTCAAATTTATAATCACAAATTGTTAAGAAACTGCGTAGGCGAAATGCATCTTAAAGTTAATTTGATTTTTCAAAATAATATATAAAATGTAGAAGACAAAGAATTAAACACTTTTTTTAATCGCGACAATTTCAAAAATAAAATTCTAAATTTCAAGTTAAAAAATTTAGCACCTTGAATTGAAATACTTCTATTGTAAATATTCTCCGGAAAAATTAAAGATTTTCATATTTTCAAGGCTGCTAGACACCCTAAGAATTAAAAAACTGATTCCAAATAGCCTTATAGCCTTTATAAAATTTTAATTATTAACAGGAATGAAACAACGCAAAAATGACTTCTCGATTTTCCGATTACCGATTATCACTCCCGGAAACTTTTTGTCGACGAAACACTTATCGGAATATCATATTTAATCTTGGATCACGAAAACAAACACGGATCTGTGACACTTTTCATTCGACAGAAAGGATTCCTAACAATAAGCGACATTAGACTTCGAAGGGGGGGAGCCCTAACCTACCAAATTAGATCACTAACACTTTCACTATTAACGCGAATATTTGGAGGAGATTGTTTGAACTTTTAAATTCAACAGTCCCGAAATATGGCGAACTTCATCTGTATAAGAGTTTTTATCCGTTCTCTGGTGAAAATCAACTGGCAAAGTTGAATAAAAGCACAATCGCGACTCCCGCACTCAACAATGAGATAATCCGCGCAGACGAGTGAGTGAAAACAACTGAAGGTTGACACAATCACCGATCGATATTTTTCGATTACCGATTTTCGCTTCGGAAACTTTCGACGGGGGGCGCCATAACCTACCAAATTAGATCACTCATAATTTGACTAATAACGCAAATATTTAGAGGAAATTGTCTGAACTTTTTCACTCCATAGGCCCGGAATGTGGTGAACTTCAACTGGAGAAGGATTTTTGTCCGTTTTCTGGTGAAAATTGAGTGGAAAAGTTCACGAAAAGTACTCTCTCGACTTCCGCACTCAACAATAAGATAATCCGCGCAAACGTGTGAAAACAACTGAAGGTTGACACAATCACCGATCGATATTTTTCGATTACCGATTTTCACTTCCGGAAACTTTCGACGGGGGGCGCCATAACCTACCAAATTAGATCACTCACAATTTGACTAATAACGCAAATATTTAGAGGAAATTGTTTGAACTTTTTCACTCCATAGGCCCGGAATGTGGTGAACTTCAACTGGAGAAGGATTTTTGTCCGTTTTCTGGTGAAAATCGAGTGGAAAAGTTCACGAAAAGTACTGTCTCGACTCCCGCACTCAACAATGAGATAATCCGCGTAAACGTGTGAAAACAACTGAAGGTTGACACAATCACCGATCGATATTTTTCGATTACCGATTTTCACTTCCGGAAACGTTTTTTCGAGGGGGTGGGCGCCATAACCTACCAAATTAGATCACTCACAATTTGACTAATGACGCGAATATTTGGAGGAAATTTTTTGAACTTTTACACTCCACAGGCCCGGAATGTGGTAAACTTCACCTAGAGAAGAGTTTTTGTCCGTTTTCTGGTGAAAATCGAGCAGAAAAGTTCACGAAAGGTACAATTTCGACCCCCGTGGTCTGCAAGTGAAAATTCGCGCGAACGTTATAAAATAACAGACTGAACTTAGCGCTGACAAATCACGTAAATCGAACACAATCCTAGGAAATTTGAAATTTAAATTCGTTTTCAATCTGGTGGATATTCGAAACGAAAAAGAATCGTAATTCTTTTAATCAAGCGAAATCTTTACTAGATTTAGTATTTGATTTTTAAGGAGTTTATTAATTTGTCTAATAGTTCTAGATTAGAATGTAGATTAGATTTTAAATTCAGATTTAAAATTTCACCGTGTCAATATGAACTGTGATTGGTTTACTAAAATGACAAATCACCAAAATACAGGGGCGGCTATAGTTTCTTTTTTTTTAACACTCTAAATCAGATTGATATTTTTATCTAAAATTATCAATTTTGGTAATTTAAATTGAATAATTAAAATTCCGTCAATAACTAATGAACTTTCAGTTTCATTTTCCTGGTTCTAAATCAATATCTACATTTTTTAAGTTCACAAGATGGCAAAAGAGTATTTTATTTTCAATTTTAACCATTTTGAAAGGAAGAGTTGAAAAATATAGTATATAGAACAGTTTAGATGAACTTTTTGACCGCACTTGTCTGACATGACGCTGGCCTGATCTACTTCGAAACTAGGTTAAGCCGGACAACGAGAATTAGTAGTTGTAATGAGGCTGCAGTTCACCTCTATTTTCGAATCGATTTTGATTCAATACATCAAACAATTAAATTTATTTTTAAATAAACTGTTTACTAATAATGAAACTCAGTTTGCGGAACGGAAGGGGAAAGTAATTTTAGTCTTGTTATTTTTCTAATACAGTGGAATAATTATTCTCCAGATTACAGTGGATCATAAACCACAATTTAATAAAATTTTCTCGTATTAAAATCGACCTTATTTTTCAGATAAAATGCCATTGACGTAAAATTTTTAGAAGCGAAAATGATTTCCGCACTCACGATTATGATTGATAAGGTAATCAAACAATCTTCTTCAGAGCGATAAGTGGAGGTGGATTTCGTTCTCTTTTCGCGGCTAACGACCTATTACATACCCCGGGTGAATCAACCCTCGTCACCATACCAATATCCATTGTACCCACTTCATTTATAATCGATAAGCTCTCTGAGCCATTACGAGTTTCGATCAGTGATAATTGATAGAATTTACTAATGAATTGCAGTTGACGAATGTTCAGAGAACCTTCTCCACATTTCGAATCAATATCTTATGATTTATTTTTCCAATTTAAAGCTCACCTAATTGAAGTGTCATGTAGATATTCAATAGTAAATAGGAAATCCTCTGAAAGAATAAGCCAGCAAAGAGGAATTGAGAATAAGAAAAAAAATCCGTCGAGAAAACAAATCCTGTGGAAATCAAAGGCATCTTGTGGTATTCTTTTTCAATAGTCGTACAAAGGGTTTAGAGGATAAGACCGTCGGTCCTATTCCGATATGTGGACCATCCTGAGGTGACAGTTTCCATTCTCACCAGTCGTTTCATAGCCATCGATAAGACTGTATTAGAGATGTATGTATGTAATAAATTTCAAGAAATTTATTGGTATTTTAAGATAAAATTACTTTTGATTCACACCAAGTCTTAAGATCTGGAAAAAAGCAATTCATTATGCTTATAAGAATACCAAAGTCATAAATAATACAAAAATGTAAAACCTACAAAGATTTTTTATTTATCAAATGTTATCTGTTGTTGGAAATTTTCATGTTTCAATATTATATTTGTATTATTTATAAATGTAATACAACTATTGGAAAAGTGAGATAATTAAAGTATTAGTGAGAAGTTTGATTTGGGAGAAAATGAATGACAGTGGAGACATTGATGCTTGTGGCTCTGCACGAGGCGAGGATCGTATAGAAAAGGTAGACATTACTTTGAGTCCTTCTTACGGGCCACTAGGGGCTACATTAAAATGCCTCGAATTGTTTACTGCCCTTTCCACCTTCTAGCCAAGCCCTGGTAATATCCACTGTAAACCACCCCATCCCGGATGAAACTCACCCGGCTAAAACTCTTACCGCAGAATTATTTATAAAATTACCACAAGCATCTATACCTTCCAAGCGGAAAGAAACTTTTTCTATAAAAGGTTTTATCTTTTTTTTCTTCTCGGCAGTCAGACTTCTATGATATGGATAAAAGAAATCAACTCACGTTAACTTTACTGTAGCTTGACGTAACTCAAATTTAAACCACGCTATAGGGTTTTAAAAAGTGGGCACCAGTTTCGACGAAAATTTAAATATTATCCTGCTATAATTAAAAGAAGCCAGAGGCAAAAGCAGTTAGTTTTGCGGGAGGTGTAATTTATGGCTGTCCGTGATGAAGGAGCATATTTTATCATAGAGCGATCCTAATGGATTTGCGTAAATCCGCGGATTTGTACATTTAATTTTTTTTCGCATTAAAGTGTAGGTATGAGTAATTTTTAAAATTTATTAAAGTGGCATATTGTCGTTTTATTGCTCTCTGAAGTTTAATTAGTGAAAATTCTCCGATAATCAGTGAACATTTTTACTAATTTCAATCAATCTATGATTCAGAAATTGTAGTAATATTTCACTAGTTTTCAAGTAGAACAAGTAGAACAAGTTACTGAATCAGTAGGACCTAAAATAGGAAATTTGAACAGAATGATCTTTAGTCAAGTCAATTCAGTGAATGGTGCAGAACTAAATAAGGCGAATAGGTATAGTTATACGAGTTTCGCAGCCGTCGCTAGGCATATCCAGAGTGCCTTTTCCTATGAACACATAAAGTACATAAATCTGTACATAAATTTCTACATCTATAGCTGTGTATGTGTAGCAGATGTATGAAATACTCCTAAGGTATTCTCCATGTGTTTTCCTCACATACTTGGTTCGTAAAGCTCGGACGATTTACATTTCCACGTATTTCCTCTCGTTAATATTCAGCGCACTCGGAATATGGGCTAATCGTCCTAAGACCCTTCTGTTTTCCATTAATATATAACGTCAATTCGTTACTTATTGCTATTCTTGACATTCACCGGTAAATAATCAAAATTAACATTTTTTTTTTAATAATACAAATTGTTTTTTTGAATTACCGGATCTGTACCATGAATGAAATAAATTTCATTAAGAGAAGTGACTTTTTGTAAACTAAAAGAACCTTATAGAAGATGCGTTTTAAGATCTACATAAATAAATTTTGAGTAAATAACTTGTATTATTTGACTCTCTCTTTGGTCTTGTTTCTCTTTTCTTTTCGTGACATCACAACTAGTGTACGCATGACAGGTCCCTTTTACTCAAGTAAAGGAAATACAAGAGCCAAAACAAACGGTGAATACAAATTTTGAGTGAAATGAACAATGCCTGGGAGAGTTACTGGCTTCTAATTGAAACCTCCCCTCCCTTTTCAACAGCGATCCAGGCCCTTTCTTGTTTTCTCTTTTCATCCCGTATTCCAGCACCGCCTAATCGACCCGCACAGATGCGTGCCACGCTTCTTCTCTCACACTCACTTCCTGCGCTTTTTATACGCAATTAATTTCATTTGTAAAAATAAGCGTTCTTTATAAACAGTATGTAATCCAGAATTTATAACATTTTACAAGAAAATTCCTGACATCCTTTCATTCATTAAATCTATTAATATCTCTTACTACATATAGAACAAAATTTAAATTTCTATCTTAAGAACGAATCGATAGAAAACAAAAGTGTGACTCGATGACATATGGCTGAAAATTCCTTCCCAAAACGTCAAATTGTTGTCTCTTATATTGTATACGTATTTTAGATATTATTTTATGCCTGAGAATGTCCCTATAAATGGAAAGATCTTCGTTTCGTATAGAAAGCAGGTTTAGTCGGGTAAATATTTCAAATTTAAAACCTATATTTACCTTTTTATGCAGTTTTCTGTCGTAACCTCTTAAAATACATGCAAATATTACATTGGTAATAAGTTAATAAACTAAAATATTTATATTTTTCCTATTATACCTACAATTTTAGCAAAACGAAAAAAATCTGAAATTTTTTGTATACCCACTCTGTTCTAGCAGCAGATATTTTTTTTCACCGGAATGCGAAAAGCATAAAGGCTAATTTTCTTCTCTGTCCGTGCTTGACAACGTATTTCTACACGAGCGGTCTTCCGCTATAGGACGGCACTATTTTTAATAACCTAATGGCTCTTATGCGGTACATTATGCCCGTTTCCTCCTTTGTGCTCATTCCTTTATTCGCAATCTGCACAAAAATGTCAAAAATATCTAACGTTCCTCCCCCTACCTATATACTTATACATTTTTGCTTTATACAACGAAACGAAAAAAGTACAGCATGAAGGGTTGGTTTTACTTCCTACAACTAAATTATAATTTTCATTGGAAAATGTGTGTCCTTTTTGGTATAATAAATATAAATAGGCAAGAGCATGTGAAAGGGGTTTTTACATTATTTTTTTTTTTTAAGGAGAAATTTGAAAGTGCTCTTAAAAGTCTAGAACGATACCTAAAAGAAAAAAGGGGTTATGCCTCAGGGTGCCTAGACGTTTGAAACCAATTCTCTTCTCAGTTTGCACCCCTAGCCTTTTGGGCGAAACCATCCCCAATCCCCCTGAAATTCTTTCGATTTTCTCACACATCGACTCGTTTTCGCTCACTTCAGAAGTGGATAGCGTTATGGCTTCCAATGAAAGGATAATTTCCGCTTTTTTGTACCTCTCGTTTCAAATACGACGCAGATTGAAATAAGGAAGGCAGTAAGGAAATCCTTCAAAATTGTTGATTCTCTATTTTTCGTCCTTTTTGAGTCTTTTTGTCCGGCTTCCGTATTTATAATTCAGTTTCTAGAGAAAGGTGCCTTTGTATTTTTTGAAAAGTTATATAATGATCGAAACCCCTAAAAAATTCCTGGGTAATTTTTGAATTATAGATTTTCTACCTACAATAAAATGTCATCAGAAATCCTTACACTATTCTGAACTCTTTTGAAAATCCTTTAAAATTCCTTAAAATCGAAAAGCATTATAATGAAAAGTGAATACATTTTTTTTGCGAATGATGCTGGATAGCAATGAGACGCGCCCCTAAATACGGTGAATAAAAAATATCCGATTATGATTCCGAAGGCGGGAGTAGTCATATTTCAACTCTTTTTCGAGTTTTACGATCAGACGTTTTTAATTTCCCAGTGTTTCAAGAAAGAGGGGATGCAAATTGTGACAGAAAAGTTATGCGCGTCGTGAAATTAATGCCTTTCCGAGCATTGGGGCTTAATAGGTCGTTAGATACTTAAACGTATATACCTGCGTATGCCCGACTGTAACAGTTGCGCGAGTAGATTTATAGTAGGAAAGACTTCGTGGAGAGAATTGAATCAGAGCAGTCAATTCCAAGAGGCTTTTGTCTTTTCCTATAATTTTCGGTCGCCAGTATATTTCTTCATTCTGATTGATACTGGCAATTTATTAAAATTTTATAATTTATTTAAAGGATTACCCTCAAAGTTGTAGAAGCCTACTGATCGCAACATACGCACACAGATTTTCACTCATTTGATGTAATTTTTAATAGGTCGATTATGAAGATTAATCTGGCGTCAAATGTACCATATTTCCACGCACGAATCTGTTTCCTAGTTTTCATCCTTCACTTTATTTCTGCCTCAGACGGAAGCAAATATAATGAAAATATTCAGATGATACATAGGCAGCCCAAGGAATTATTAGTAGAGAGAAAACGATCAAGAGCAGAAGTACATCACGAAAATAAGGTACTGTAAATACTGATTAAAGTTTATTTTTCATGTAAGTAAGACAATTTTACTAAATTCATTACCCGAGAATACAATTAAGATTAATTATAAAAGAATCTTACGAACTGTCGACTGAACTGATACAAATGAACAATACAAATGAAATATATTAACCATTTTAATACATGAAAGAACTTTGCTTAAATAATTAAAAAAAAAAAGGTAACGATCCTTAATATCTCCTTACATAAAAGATAAATTGCCGAACACTGTTCGTCTGGCATGGTTGTAAATTAATTAGCAAGGGGATAAGCTCATCGCAGAGAAGAATGGAAAACAAGTAAATGGGAATGATACTCAACGGTATTTTAATATCTCAGACATTGATTTCTTTGCGAAGCCGTTGTCTTCTTTGGCATCTCTTTTCTTCTCTTTCTCTCTTCCTCTCTTCCTCTCTTCCTGTCTTTCTCTCTTCCTCTTGGTTTGAAGAGGTAGATTCTTACACCGGATGACAAAATGACAAAGGAGTGGTCGCCCGGGGCCAGCGATATTACCGTTTCCGTTTCGGAACTATGCGAACTGTCTACCTCCACCTTCGAAAACCTCCCACCGAAAACGACCCGTGATTGATTATGCTCCTTGCAATTTTGGCTGTTGCCACCCTCGCAAATGCGATTGATCGATGTGTGAAAAGGCCACGGCTGTAAAACAGACGGAACCGCAAAAACCAAGATGTTGCGCCCCTAGTAGTATCGTAGTGATTAAAACAATTATGTCAGGTGCACTACTTTCCACACTATAGTTTTATCAAAAGAAATAAAAGCGGATGAATAATTAGAAAGAGAAAGTACAATTTCTTTTAGACTCATAGACCCCCTACATTTCTACACCCCTCACAGAAAAAACAAGGACTGAAAGTGTTTACAGCTGAAATCAGTTTTTAGGATAAATTTCAGTCTTAAGTCAGTTTTTAGTCTTGTTTTAAGACTAAGAAATCTAAACCCAAGACTTCTTAGTCTTAAAACAAGACTTAAAACTGACTTAAGACTGAAACTCAGCCTAAAAACTGATTTCAGCTGTAAACACTTTCAGTCCTTGTTTTTTCTGTGCTCTTTTTCTACTCCTTTTCAAATTATCCATTTAAAATCCTGCAAGTTTTTCAAAAAATTCCCATAAATAAATGAAGACGTTGATACTTTAATTAAAAACACCTGTTGTCAGACGACTAACTTAGGCCGAGAAATCTAACACTAAACCTATATTTAGTCCGCCTAGATTATCCAAACTTAACATTAAAAGTGCAAACTTTCCTGGCTTGCTCGTTTGACAAATGACTTCTGAGAAACATTGAAAGATTCTCTAGCATGAGAAATAGAAGCACATTAGAGGCTCAAAGCTCCAGCTCTTTCAGATGTTGTTTCTTTAGAAAAAGAATGAGGAAGAGAGCTTGAGGGTTCTATTAAGAGAACGATGAAAGAAATGCAACAATCGAGGACAGAAGCGTGGACCTGATGAAGTGAGACGGTCAGGCTGAGAGAAGAAAAAGTGGAGAAAATGTTGACGGGGGTAAAGGGGGTGGAGTAGTTTATGTAGTTGAATGTCCTGTGTAATTGGGTATAACATTACCGTTTTGCTCACGTTGTCTCTCTCTCTCCCTCATTTCCTCTATTTTTCCAACACTGCGGCCATGTCCTCTTGACAGTGAACCTCCCTGCTTTTCATGGTTCCACTGTTTTCAGCAACCACCCAACGATGGTTGGCGTACCTACAAGGGCCCGCCGGGAATGAGATGCAGATTGCCAGAGGCCACTTCAGCTGCTAGAGGGAGTGAATTTTTAATAACACCGCCATACCTACGATTCTAGGCTCTATGGAGAACCCATTGTCTTCCCAGCGTCTCCACGCAAGAACGTGAAACGAACGCCATGCATACACGGCCCACCCATTATTATAACGCGCCCTGGAACAGAATAGGAACCGCGAATTGTCGCCGACAGAACATCCACAGCCTTTTCTACGACTGCCATCTTTCACAGACACTGGTACAGAAGTTGTATTATAACTTCTGGACCAGGTATCGGTATATAATCGATCTCCCAGCACGTGCTTCAAGCTTCGAATTTCATAGCAATTTGGCACTGGATGATAAATTGGTCAGGGGACTTCTTGGGTCAATCTAAAGGGAGGAGAGTGAACTAAGTTTTGTGGCAACTTTGCCATGAGGGAATTCTGTTTCGTATATAATATGTATGTGACAAAAATTAACGATCCTTGGTGCTGCTTCAGGGTAGCGAGATTGTTAAGTAACTTAACGATTTACTTTTTTTGGAATAGAACTTGATTTGCAATAGCTTGATATCGAAAAGAAAAGGTCGAGATTTTGATCTGATCATCTATTCGAAAGGACTTGTAAGGAAAGTGTCACAAATTGCTTCAGTGGGTCATGTCCCAGATGTCTAGATTTGTGTTCATCAATCAATTCGGGTTGTCCATTCTTGTACAATTTGCAAGATTGAATTGATTCAGTTCAGAAACCTATTGAAAACCTATTCAGAAACCAGACCTATTTGTCTCCATCGATTTTATGGCAGTTACAAGACCAAACTCTTTGCCTGGGGCTCATATAAAATCCGTATGGCCTTTGTCAAGTCCTGCAAATTAATCTTGACTGATTCTTTTTGTTTTTTAGACTTTGATATGTATGAAATTCCTGACGGTGGTAGATTATGTGTTGGACAAAGGGTGGCAAAAGCAATTATGTAATAATCCTTTGATGATACTTTTTCAAATGATACAGGTGGCGCACAGTGGGAACAGAAATGCCTATAATTCCGTATCTGCAAGTGAAAATAACAGCAGTCCTGCTCTGAGAAACTTTCTAGAAAATGTGTTAAAGGCACAAAATGAACTAAAGTGGATAGACCAAGCCGTGCACAAGATGAAATTGCAGCAAAAAAATTCCGAAAAGTAGAGATTTTTGAAAGATTTATTACTGTAATTTGTCATTTGTGAGAGAGTTCATTGATATTCATTTCTATAATTTACATTCAGTTCCACAGAGCTTGAGAGTACATATTCTTCGAGATCAGCAGCTGCCACTGGTGCTAGAATGGAAGAAACGAGAGACAAGCGAGGCTTTAATACAAATCGAAATTCCGAGATATCACCCGAACACCAAAAAAGAAAATACGAGTCGGATGATTCGCTCGGTGTGCCTGAAAGAATATATTCAGACGAAGAAATGATATTCGGGAGACCCGCTGACAATAGTGATTTCAAATACGATAATCCAAATTCATCAGGGTAAACACTTTTATGATTGTCAAGTTCACGTTCATTTCATAAGATTCTTAATTAAAAATAATAGTGTCATCTGAAATAATCAATTGCTTCGAAGCAACTCGCTCTTTTCATGAAATTTATCTTTATATTTTGTGAAAAACATACTTTCGCGAATGCAGGTCAATCGATAAACCAATTAACGAAGAATTGGAAGTATCAAAGAATTTATTTAGCAACCGAGACAATTGTAAATCATCCCAGGAAAACTTTAAAGATACTATGGATCGTTACTCAAGTGATTATAAAATTCTTCATAAAGATTTAGAAAATGCAGGTTTGTTTACAAAAAATTATTTTATTAAATAATATATATATATATTTAGTATTAAATACCTACCTGCGTAGAAATTGTACTAGGGATTGGGTTTTAATAGCAAGCACCAATTTTAAATAAGGCAAGCCTATTGAGGCCCTAATAGATCCAGTCTAGAATTTGAAGAAAATAGTTTTCCTAATATTACCCGACTCGCACTCTACTTGCAGTGGGGTCAAGTAGGGCAATTTCTACTCGGGTGTAGGAGACCTAGATAACTCTGTAATCCAACATGAATTGAGCAAAATAATAGGTACTGTTTCATCAGAAAAGTCGCAAACAATGAAAGAAGCAAACGTGGATGAGTTGCCACTGTCCTTTGAAACGTTGAAACAGACTGTACTGGAACTGAGCAAGAGTCTCATTGAGTCTAACAAAGGCACGAATGGAAACATCGATGTAACGAACATTTCTAGGCTTGAGCAATATAAAAGACATGGTGGGGAAAATACTGCAAAAAAAGAAGATCACATCACGAAGAATGAGCATGAAAGGGAGATGTCATCGAGGGATTCAAAAGATCCTAATACGGCTTATGGCCAATATATTGGAAAGATTCACAAAAATGGTACCTTTCTAAAAGCACTGTCGTTGGAAAATTAAATCAATGAATAAATAATAATTTATTTACAGGTTCGAATTGGTATGGGGATCCTGGATCAGCAGCAGAGACCTTTGACTTCAAAAGAAGGGAAAATTTAGAAGATGCAAATGATTCAGAAAATATTAATGATTCAGAGAACAATTATTTAGAGGATGATGACAACAATGAAGAATATGGGCGTGAGATTTCTCAGTTGAAGAAAGTGATACAAAGAGTGAAAAGGGAGGAAGAAGATAACGAAGAGAAAAACTTTAAGTTATTTCACAGAGCGGGGTTTGGGGAGTTATCCCCTGAAATTCTGAATGACCGTAGAAGACGTAGCAAGAAAAGTTTGGAAAAAGAAAAAAAGCCAGATGCCATTCAAGTCTATTCTCAATCGTTAATTAGGCAAACAACAGGGAACAATAGTGAATTTTCTGTTGAAAGTCTAGATAAACTTTTAATTGAGAAGTCTACTCTACCAAATAAGACTTTCAATTCACGCTCTGTATCGAGAAATCAAAAAGAAGAGGAGTTAAGAAATGTTAACCAGAATACAAATAAAGAAAATCAAACACCAGGTTTTGAAACCAAGACTCGAAAAAATAATCAGACTCAACCAGATTTTAATGAAACTTTATTAATCTCGGATATTAAGATCTTTAACGAATCTTCAAGTACGAGTAATTATAACATTCTGAAAGGGAAATCTATGAATAAGAATATTAGAAAGAAGAATTTTCAAGATTTGAATATAAGTTCGATTGAGGAAGGAAATTATATAAATGGAACAGAAAATCTCTTAAATTTAGAGATGTATGATTCCTCCGGACTTTCGGAATTGAATAACGAAAATTATACGACTATAAATAATATTCTTATAGATCCAGGATTGTATTTTCTGCTGGGTGAAGGGGAAACACGATCGAGGAGAAAATTATTATGGATAAAGGAAAAGCTTATAAAAGGAAGAAGAATGCTTCAAAAAGTTGATTCTGTGCCTAATTCTGATGACAAGAGGCATTTTTATGAAAATCATTCCAAGCTTCAGAAACGAGCTGATAAGATTGATAGGTTTAGGAAATCACTCAAAAGAAGTCCGAAGAAAGAGGAAGATGAAGATGAAGAAGTTGATGTTGATGTTGATGATATTGGAGTTTATGAAGATGAGGACAAGGAAGATATTCAGAATTATAATGATAAGGAAGAAGAGCCTGAGGATCGCTATGTAAGAAAGAGACATGTGCCAGTTCTGTATTTTGATTACGAAGAAGCAAATAGAGAAAATGAAGAATCACCTATCATGGCTAAAATCCAATTTAAAAGAAAAGGTAGTATTAAATATTTTAAATTAAACTTTTTAATCAAACTACCATTAAAGTCCAATAATAATAATAATTTTTAAATCCCGTAAACTACCTTTAAATTCTTTTTTCCAGATACACCTGGACGAAAATATGTCTCTCATTTTTATAAAAAGAACAAGCAAAAAGATGAAGAAGAAAAGCTGGATAGGGATAAAGAGAGAGGGAGGTATAAAATTCCAAAGGAAGAATTTGTTGGTAATATAAATATACCCGAAATTGGGAAAAACGAGTCTTCGAATGAGACTTTCAATGAAAGACCAAATCCCAAGGATTTTCCCTTTCGGGGCGAAATGAAACGTGGTAAGGAAGATGAAAATGAAGATGAAGAAAGCATGAACGATCATAGGTCAGATATGGATCAAAATTTATGGTGAGATATTGAATAAAAATAGTTTAAATAAAGTGATAAATCGCTGCTTCCATGTGGAGTAACAAATACGAAAAAAGGTGAATTTATTGACAGTACAGAACATCGAACAGGTCTGATCAGTCTGAGACGCAAAAACTTTTGAGGGCGTTGAATAAGGATAATGAGGACCCGGGAAGAATTATTTTCTCCGAACCTTTAGAGTATAATCTTAACTTTCAAGGAAAGCTTAAAGCGGGAGCTATCAGTGATTTTTTAAGTAACGACCTGCCATTAGAAGAGCGTCTGTTTGCACAGGATAAGGATCTGCTGAGTTTTGAAAACAACGAGAAAGATTATGAACCGCAAAGGTAGGCATATTGGAATCGCAGTTCAGATGAGAATACTAAAATAAAGTCCGATTTGAGAATCTTATATTGCTTATATAATTTATGGTAATTAAAGGCACAATTTTATTTCAGAAATGAAGAATATCGTCGATTAAAAGAGAATGATGTGAATCAAGAAAATGATTTAAGACCGACATATGAAGATTTAGAAACAGAAAAGGACTTGAGAGGAGGAGGAAAGGAAAGATTTCAGCAAAGAGATGGTCATAGAATTTATCTTGATTCTGATGAAGTTTCTGATTCAGGAGAAAATCGATTTTATAAATATAGGGATGGAACTCATCAAAACTGGCACGAGGGAGAGCCAGAGAGGTAAGGTAGTGTTATTTTAAAAATAATATTAACATTGTTTTTCATCTCTTTCTGTAATTAATTTATAAGGGATTTCAAGGGATTTGAAAAAATTCTATGTAACTACTATTATTATATTATTATTGTTATATACATTAATGTAAATTAATTTTCGCTTATTATTATCGACTCAGTCAAAGTGAATTGAATGCAGAGAGTAGAAGTTCCCAAAGCATTAAAGACGATCAGATTTCCGAAGAGGAGAATAACTTAAGTGATGCTCAAGATAATATTTTCGAAAGTAAAGCAAAAGGTATTGAAAAAAAATATGTGTTTAAAATTTCCATTTTAAGTATTGATTTGAGTAGAATTATCTTTTATGTTCAAACATTTCTTTTATTCTAACAAATTGTTGTCTCGATTTACTTATTATTCCCCAGGAAAATCTTTAGATTATCATAATATTGATGATAGAAAGACACCCTCGGGAAGCAGTTATTTAGCTCTTAAAATTACGGATGATATGTTTAAAGGAGGCATGGAACAAAGTAATTCAACTGAGCAAAAACCATCAAAAGATTTGGATTCTTCACAGACAACTACTGAATTAATTAATTTTCTTAATGAGGAAAAGAATGTAAAATCGACTGAAGATAGTATAGAACAACCAGTTATTGAAGCGGATTTTATTTTTCAACGCGAAGATGTCGATAGTCCGGAAGAAATTGAATATAAGAGAAAACCCCCTAATCGAGACAAACGATCAGCACTCAATTCCGACGATTTTATGCACGAATCATTCGTAGAGTCTTTGGATTGGATGAATGATTTTGGCGATGATGATGATGATAAAAAAATAAGACTCGGAAGAGGTTTAAAGAGTTTTCTAGGAAATAAAACAATAGAAAATCATACTACTGGTGTCCCATATTCAGAAAAGCAAGGAGAGCAGAAGAGCACTCTAATATATTTGAATAACATCACACATAAATTTGATGATACTATTCGAAATTTAACTACTGCTGTTATCAGGAATAAAAATAGAGGGAATGATAAGGCAAATACGTTTCCTGTTTATGAGGAACAACCAGATATAGAAAAAATATTAAGAGTACGAAGGGAAGCAAATTTTAGGAAGAATTATCCACATGATT
This sequence comes from Synergus japonicus, assembly GCA_900474275.1. NCBI lineage: Eukaryota > Metazoa > Arthropoda > Insecta > Hymenoptera > Cynipidae > Synergus > Synergus japonicus. The sequence goes on from UCOH01012685.1 coordinate 168,970, forward strand.
CAAAATCTAAATACAGAATCGGAGATTTTCGTCATAAGCATCGAAGAGCGTTCAATAAAAGGGCTAGAGACGATCTTATGAAATCAAAAATGAAGAAAAATTTAAAGAACTATCACGCTATAAATCGTATCAATTATTTGAGTCCATTAAGACACCAAGATAATACATTATACAGAAGTAGATTGAGAAATCATAAAAATAGAAATAGGAGACATAAATTTAATCATCGCTCAAACGTCAAAAGTAGAAATGAAAATGATCGGGTTCCCATGAATCAGGTATCCAAGATTTAAATTTGTTGATAGTCAGCAGGTCAATTTCTGCATCTTGGTCGGTTAAATAGAAAAAATGCAGATTTATTAAATTTATATCTATAGATGTAAGAATTGGACCTGAAATTTAAATCAAACACATTTCTTGATAATCAAAGAGCTTTTTAGGACAAGCATTTTCATCGTCACCGAAAGGTAAGTTCATAAGTCATTTTATGATCTTATTTCATTTCTATTTCCAGAAATCTGACTCGAAAATTCAAAGTAGAAAACATTATTCTAGAATGAGTCGCCTGATGGTTTAAAAAATAAGAAATTTGAAGATTTTTTAAAAGTGGAGAACGTGGAAGACGATTCTCAAATGAATTTGGCAGTTCATGGCCACCTAGCCGCAATGATTGTGGAAAAAATATTTGAAGAGGTAAATTTAAAAACAATGGAGCTGTGTACATTTAAATTTACAGCAGTAAATAAAATTATAGGTTGGAAAAAATGAAGCATTGAAAACAGAATTCGGTCCAAACCTTTTCCCAAAAGAGAAACCAGCAACTACAGAACTTTACAAATCTGATCTTCATAATCCGGATCATGGTGAAGTATGTTTTTTTTAAACCAATTTCAAATGATAGATTTGATTAATAGAGTTTTATAATCAAAAGAAGCGAACGGAAGAAGTAATAAGGAAAATCATGAAGATTCTCGAAAATATCATAAATGAAGAAGTTCGCAGAAAAACTTGCATGTCTCCAACTCCCGAAATGCAGAAGTTTTTAGAGTGGATGTTGCAAGACGAAACTGAAGAAGAAACTTCGTCTCAACAAGTACTAAACTCTTAATATTTATTATTGAAATTATATATGTATATAATTATATATATATATATATA
>UCOH01012688.1:3470-52773 GCA_900474275.1 Synergus japonicus
CCCACCCACCCCCTATCGCACAACCTTATGACTCCTCAGGACTTTGGGCTACCTGACCCACACAGACCTAGAACTACTCACATTAATCTCGCTCACACATTTTAATTTTGTTAAGCGACGCTAACCTCTGGCGTTTCAGTTCATGTATATCACTTTTACTATAAACGACTTTTAGTTACTACTAAAAAAAATAGTGAGTCTTTATTCGAAAGTTACTTCCCCCCCCCCCCTCATATTTTCCCTCTTACTCTCTCAGACTTCGTTCTGCTCCCTTATTCATTTTCAAATCCTGCAGAACGATTGATAACAAATGCAATTGAAGCTAAAAGGGCTAATGTTAATTCTTTGCGAGAGATATAAAGTGCCTTTTATTGTAACCATTGTATTTTGAGAACATTTCAAGATCACTATCATTATTTATGTAGTGTATCCCAAATACGTCCAAGTTTAAGTGCAAATCTAAATATTAGCTTAAAGCATCGAAGAACTTTAGAGGCCATAAAAAACGGCACCATTGACTGGAAGCCAGCTCAGTTACCAGATGGTGAAACGGAAGAGTCAATCGAAATAAAAAGAATCGCTCTCAAAAGTTTGTATGAAAACAGAGAAATTGGTAGAGTGGTCGGCAGTGCTACAGAAGAATTATTATTATCTGCAACTTACTGCAGTCAAAGGTTATTTTTAAATACAGTGGAGAAATCTTCAAAAATTGAAGACATATTGGAGAGTTGGCCTGCTCTTTTTAATGCAGAGTGTCTATTGTGGCATTTCGAAAAATTGACTGGAGTATCTATCAAAAAGATACATACAAATTTTGAAAAAAAAAATTACAAAAATTTTGATACATGGACAACACAAACTGAAGCTTGAGTTGGCCGCACAACTGTCTTCAGAAGAAAGACCAGCACAAAGCTATAGAAATTCTTCAAATCCATTTTAAGGAGCAAGAAACGCATCTACTGCGACATTGCAATGTAAATATGATTAGTACTCTAAAATATAAATGCAATTACATATAAAAATTATAAATGAATGAATTATAAAATGAGAAATATATATATCTTTTTTCATTACATTTGTTTTAATTTTCTTCTAGTTCCAAGTGAAAACAGAAGATCTTGTCTGCGATGATGACAATCCAATCATCGAGAGTGAAGAAGAGTGCAGAGAAAGAGAAGACGACGAGAAAACAAAATATTTTCTCTTTTATATATATATACGACAAGAAGGTCGTTCAAAAATGCTCAACTTTTATTGAAGCTTTGGAGGTTTTAATTTCTACGTACTTTGTTTTCAATAAAACATATCCAAAAATGCATGGATGTACCATCGCTTCAAAAAATTAAAGTGTTCGATTTTCCAGTTACATAAAAGAAAGTGTTATCTACTTAATTTTTTTAATTACAAATTTTTTTTACTACTTTTTTAAATTACTACGAAGTAATAATTAATCTACTATAATTTACGCCATTTAAGATAGTTATGCATTACGAAAGATAGATATGGTAGATGATTACTTAGAATAGTAAAACCTTTTTTTTTTTAATTTAAGATTTGAAAACGAAACCACTTTCGCGTGCATGAATGGCGGAAATGAGCGCATATCGATTTTCATTGGTCAGTGTGCAGCCAATGGGTGAGGTGCTTTATAAAACCTTACACTGTATAGGATATAACCCCCCCCCCCCTACACAGTGTTCCGTCCCACTGGCGATCTACGTCTACGTCAAAGGTTTTCAGGTAGTATCCTACTAAACCATGGACATAGGAATAGAGAGGACTAGCCCTTCCAGCGCGGGGCGAGACCCAGGGCGAATGTCCGCCATTTTTTATGTGCACCAAGCAATGGCTGATGGGTTTCCGCTTACGGGACATGGAATTTGAAAGAAAAAATTGACAGAAACTGTCAAAATCTATGGAAAGACACTAATGTTATATCACTAGGATTTGGAATTGGGATTTTGAAGGGAGAAAAGGGCAAGTTGATCGATTTTTTGTATCACACTTTGGAAAGAATAGGTGAAGAACAGGTCAAGACTCACCAGTTTTTCGATAAAACGAATATATGTGACGTACGTCGGAAAATTCGATTTTGAGGTTTGTACACTTTTAGATAGTTTTTGAGTTGCTCTTTTTAATGAAACCATAAAAAAATCCGAGCATTACTTTTGCTAATAATTGGGTTGTTAGGTACGCGAGAAATCGGTCTGCCACTCGAGAATTCCAGATCCCATGAAACATCCCCTACGACCTATCCAATGCTTGAGAATGTAGTAGTAAGTGGAGAGGGTATATTCCGTGAGCTTCCCTCTCACCTATAAAAGACCCCTTTCCTCGGCGCACGAAACATATAAAGCGATGGAGGTGAATAAATATGCGCCGATAATGGAGGATATTTTTATAGCATGACAAGAAAATAATAGATTAATAGATAGACAGCTGCGAATTGATACAGTGCTAACCTCAATCAGCGATAGTTTTGGCGGGAATGATTTGAATTGCAAGAAGAAAGATAATCTCCGATTTTAAAGATTTATTCTATTATTGACAAATTTAAATGATTTTAGTAATACAAATGCATTGTATAATTATTACTAAAGGTAGGGATTCATTTTTTCTTATAATAAATATGAGAAGGATCAAACGATAAAAAATTACTCCGATCTTTCTTATTGAAATTTAAATCATTCGTGCCAAAACTATCGTCGAGTGAGGTCAGCACTGTATCAATTCGCAGCTATCTATCTATTAATCTATTATGTTTTAGTCGTGCTGTCCAAACATACGCCATTATCAGCGCATATTTATTCACCTCCATCGCTTCATATATTTGTTTTATCGAAAAACTGGTGAGTCTTGACCTGTTCTATACATACCTTTTCTTTCCAAAGTGAACTACCAAAAATCGATCAACTTGCCCGTCTCTCCCTTCAAAACCCCAATACCAAATCCTATGTGAAAAGTTGACAGAATTAGACAGGCGCGCAACAAGGGTTTCAAAGCAGTGTGTGTCGGGAGCCACCCTACACATTAAAACTAAATAAAAAAAAAAAAACAAGAAATTCAAATCCCAAAAAACTGCATTTAGTGTGGAATTGTATTATTCGTTTAATAATTTGTACACCCACGCATATTGCAAGTACATATACTCGAATTTACTCTGAGTATTGTGACACACAGAACCCCGTATACTAGTCGCGCACCTGGAATTCGAGTTTCTATATATAACACTCGACATCCCGAATAGTAAAGAAATCCAAACCAGAGCCGTTCTCAATAGTAAAGAAATTCCTTTTCCTTATAATCACATCACTTGCGCATGCGTATTGTACCGCTCTTTATTATTGAGAACGGAACTCCTTTACTACTGAAAACATGTTACTATTGGGAACTTTACTATCGGGAACTTTACTACTGGGAACGTCGAGTGTATCGAGTGTATATAGGGGCTATAGTGTATACGGTTTGCGCCCATGTGGCTTTAAATAACGTGGCAGTCGGAAGTGGTTCATATATAAAATGGTGGTCCCGTCAAGTTAATAGGGATGGGGACGGGGGCTCTCCTCCTTCAGTGCTTCACTACCCCACGCCAGTTTGAGGACAACATGGCTTATAGTCCCCTCTATTCCTATTATGTCCATGTGCTAAACTTCTTTGGGCATATTGTAACCCAATGTGGAGAAAAATAGGAGATTAATTGAAGAAAACGCGGAAAAGGAACGACAAAAGAGGAAAGAGATATAGTTAAAGACAAGGTTACAAAAACGAAACAAGGGAACTATAGAAAGAAAGCTGAAGGCAAATCGGGAGAAGCAATAAGAAATGAAAAAGAGAAGACAGAAACCAGAAGAGGAATCAAAGCTGAAGAAAAGAGGATTGAAAAGATCAGAGAACAGTGTCACGGAAATAGAAGAAAAATGACAAAAACAAAGTAGACTGGTAAAAAAGATACAAGAGGAATTAAAATAGAAGAAAGGATAATTGGAAAGAATAAAAAACAGCGACACGGATGTAGTGGGATAGAGTGAAGGATACGTTTAGGAACAGTCGGTATGAGCTCTGATGGTAAAAGGTAAGCTCCAGAGGGTAAGAGCTGTGTTACTTATTCGATCCCTACCTTACCGAAATTTATTTCCCTGTAACTTTACTTCTGAATTCGTTCATATTAATTTGAAAATTTCTAAAATTAAAAAAAAAATATGCTAAGGTATAATTAATATCCCTAGTAACACCGCATATGTATTTCATATGACAAGTATATTTCTTGGAATGTGAGATATATGGCTCGCCATATTATATAACATGGTATCCATATGCATAGTTCCGCTCTTTTGCAATATCCGGTCGGCAACATTTGGATTTTAATATTAAAATAGACCGCTAGATGTTGCCACTAAATGTGCTTCGTAGTAGTGAATGCAGTACCGACGGGAATTATCAATAGTTGGCGCCACTGCGTCATCATTATAGATTATGGATATTACAAAAGAGCGGAACTATGCATACGGATACCATATTATATAATATGGCGAGCCATATATCTGACATTGCATGAAATATACTTGTCATATGGAATACATATGCGGTGTTACTAGGGATGGTCTTAAATTTTTATGAAAATAAAAGAAAATTGTCTGGAAAACTTTTTTTTTATAAATATATATATTTAGGACCAGTTCAACGTACCTTAATGCTTTAAACTTTAATTACAGAAATTTTCAATTTTTTATATCTAAATAAATTTCGAAGCAGAGACAATAATGTCCGCATGGTAGAAATCGGACCGTCATAAAAACTTGGACGTTTGACATTTGAGATTTACTTTTATAAGGGAAAAAAGATGGGTTTTGAGTTGTTGAGTTTTTTTGTCTGGTTGAGAGTCTGTGAAGATGATCATCAATTGGTTGGATTGATCCAACTCTGATGGTGGATTTCAAATTTTATTTATTCTTTTTTTGTACAATTGAAGATAAATTTACGCTTACGACGAGTTAAAAATGAGCCTGGGTCTAAGGGGACACTACCTTTTGTTCTTGTTGATGGTTACGCTGGATCCTTCTGTTATCAGATAGTAATCCCTTAGTTGTTCTCGGTTAAATCCTTCTGCACTTCCACAATTGAACTTTCATACTCAAGCGTCCACAATTGAGGCATCGGATTGCAGAACTGCTTCTACGCTCGACCCGACTGAGCCGAGTAGGCCGGAGAGAAGGGATTATACACTAAACGCCACTGAACGCGGCGATCGAGGAAAAGAATCAATTTACAACACAACAATCTACTTGTCGTTTTTCTGTTAAAAATTAACAAATCGAGTTGATTTTTGCGTAAAAATATTCTCTAAGCTTGGGCGGTTCTCACAGATATAGTCATTAAGTAAGTTATATAAATTATATGAACAATTTCACTAAACGACTATATCCGTGAGAAGCGCACAAACTTGGAGAATATTTCTACGCAAAAATCAATTCAATTCGTTAATTATTAACAGCAAAACGACAAGTTGATTGTAGCGTTGTAAATTGATTCTTTGCTTCGATCGCCGCGTTCAGTGGCGTTTAGTGAATCATCCCCTCTCTCCGGCCTACTGGGCTCAGTCGGACCGAGCGTACAGGCAGTTCTGCAATCCGGTGCCTCAATTGAATTTCTGTAATCAAATTATTTTGAATTTGATTTGCCTGTCGAAGGTAAACTTCACTTTCGGAATTTCACAGGATCTTATCGTACTAGTACCCGCAAGTTATTCTTCACTAACAGAATCACTAGTATCTTTGAGATGTCTCGTGGACACTTGTGAAATTAGTCGTTTTGACTATCGTGGGGGGGGGGGAGTAAAGCCATCCTCGCTCGAAGATGGAAGACTAAATTTATCAACAATTCACGATTTTATTTAAATAAGAAAATTAGTCAGAGCACACAGTGGCATAAAAATATGCGTCGATCACAATTTCTTTTTTACAAATGCAGGGGTGAACCCGCGGATCGCCGATCAGCTTCTCGAAAAACCTCAATGATGAGGATAACTGTCGACTATCTCAGACTTCTTTCCCTCATTTGTTGCACACTACGAGTCTCTATGATAATGTCCGTGCACTTTCTCTTTCACTACCCACAACACTTGTCTCACCGTTGGTAACCAGGGGGTTCACAGTGGAGGTTTTGGTCGTCAAAATAACTCTCTCCGGAAGTGGCTTTGTGGCTTTGGTCCCAACCCTTTGAATGTGAGCACCTTCGAGGATCAATCTTAGCGGTTGATGCAAAAATATCCAAAAGAAGTTTTAGAGATAAAATTTTAGATGGTGACTCTCTGGTGGCATCCAGCAGAGTCCTGGCTTCTTGTTCGTTTCCGTTTCCCTCTTCCCCTCCAAATTGATTAGAAGGTGGGGTACGAGCTGATAAGCGGTCAGGCTCGTTACTAATAACTTTTAGAGCTCTTGCCCTATTTGGGATATTACACTTGAATGCACTGACTTTATACTGTAGAAGAACTGCACCATTAACTGTTGAACTCAAGACTGACCTCCTTGTGAGATTTGTTCCTTATATACTAATTTCTGTCTTAATTTTGTTTAGAGCCACTGTCGATGCAGTTGTGTTAGTGCGCAGACTTTTAAAAAAGGGACTGTCAATGCTGTTGCGTTAGTTTCCAGACTTTTAAAAAGTGCACTTTCGATGCAGTTGTATTAGTGACCCTTGTGGAGACAAGATTAATAGGTTTCTGATTGTGTATGCGTCACATGGATACTCTTAGAGTTTGGGTCAGCTATGCTAGCAAGGGTGGCTGGCGGACCCCTCACGGACGTGTCGAGTAATTGAGAGCGTGTAGGTTTCTTGTGGGTGTCTCCTATACAGATGGAATTCATAGTGCGCCTTTGAGAGCAGACGTTTAGGTATAAAGGTCGGTGTCCTCTTGCAGATTTGGAGATTTATTAGTGTTGCAGGTGGCTGAAGTCGTAAGTGTCAGTTACTTAAATATGAATGAAATTATGACTTAAAATTAAGTAATGATGAATGAATTATAATAAAGATTTATAATAACATATGATGCTTATGATGTAATGATTACACGTTGCCAATAAATGATAATGATAATGATTAGTTATATAATAGTCAATTAATTAATGTCTTGCTGACATAACATAACATAATGAATTTACTTTTATTTACAATTTATATCGAAATCGATTCAGACAGTTAGTTAACTATTACAGCTGCTAGTTTTTAATAATTAATGATTAAGTAATAGTTTACGACGCGGGAAATGTTACATATAATGTGTATAACAATTGAAATATTGAAAAAAATTGCAAAAGGAACCATCCATGTCACTACTACAGTTTTCCTCATCCAGATAGCGCACAGCACGTTGCCTTTAAGGTTTCAAGAACAGTTAGAATATCATCGGAAATTGTAACACTATTCATGATAGGGGATTTATAAACGTTTATATATTATCTACTTAAAACCTATCAGCCTCACATAGATACAAGGTTGCTCCCTTCTTATCCTAATCTGTAATTTTGTACTATGGCATATTTGAAGTAGTGAGACACTTTTTATTTGCGTCGAACTACTTCGTTCCACACCTGACACACACACAAGGGGCGTATATGTGCATCAATTGCGACCCGAACCGCGGAAGTGTCACATGACCGTTCAACTCTTTTACTCCGTTATCATCTTTTACTCCCTCATTGGCAAACAGCTGCGCAGTTTCCTGAGTAGTGTCGGACTGTTCCCGTAAACTAAACATGTGAATCGTTCTTATATAGTTTACCTCACTTATGTTTCGCCATTTGCGAGAAAGGTCAATTTTTCTAGGCTAATATCAACTAAGCTATTAGAGATAGACTAATATTGTTTTGAAAATAAATTGCTCATCGACATGAAAATTGTAAAATTCCATATTAAAAGGATTAATAAAAATAAATAGATAGAGTGAAGGTATTCGAAACCGGTGGGTGAATGTGGTCACTCGCTGCTCGTTTAGGAACAGTCGGTAGGAGCTCTGATGGTAAAAGGTAAGATTCAGAAGCTAAGAGTAAAGATTTCATTTCACATAATTTTTTAGGATTTCAAGAAAAATATAGTTTCAGAATATTTTCTTGGAATTAATATTTAAAGACCATGGTGTTTTACTCATGCGATTCCTATCTTACCGAAATTATTTTCCCTTCAACGTTACTTCTGAATTTGGTGATATAATTGGACACACGCGTAAGAGTGGCGTTCCATATAGAACCAGAATGCGTTGCGTTTTGGCACAAAACCGTGAGTATCAGTAAGTATCAGTGATCGTAAATTATAATTTATTTCTATAGGTACATATGAGGTTTGTTTCGCAGTAGTGTTACGTCCTGAGAATCGTAATACATCTGTAATTTTAAGATTTAGCACATAAGAAAATGGCGGCTCTTCCTTGTTTTTGATAGGGAAAAGGATTCTCTATACAGGGATGAAGATAACCGCAGTGATTTAAAGACACTCAGTAATTTCGAAATTACAAACTATTTATTAATTAATTTTACACTAGCAGGCCCTTAGCAAATTTCTCGATCTACATCTGAAACAAGAAACAGAAACTAAGTTTATTGCTCTTCCTCAGATTTGATCAAAAGTATGAAAAGAAAATATTAGTTTCGCTTATCTCAGAATTTGTTAGGGTTGGTGAATTTCAATAAGACTCTCGTGGTGTCACTTATTGTTGGACTTTGATTATTTGTGAAGACTAACTCTCTGCACAGAGTTTTAAGACTTAGGGTTATCTTAGATTTTCTCACTGACTCGATGAAGACTCTTAGACAAGACTTCTTAGAAGACTTCTTAGAAAAGAATTGATGAGCACACCTTAGCGGATTAAAACAGACTTAATGAACACACACCAGCAGATTAAAAAGACTGACTTTTTGGGCCTAAACCCTCTGTTTTTATATCCGATTTTCCAATCAATCATCCGGTACCAAAATGGCCGCTAAGCATTGCCGAGGAAGGTTGGCAGTTGGAGGGTGAAACTGAGCAGTTGCATTAATTAATGTCTTCTTTGAATCTGGGTGATTAGAGAAAGACACATAGACAGGTGGGATATCTTAGAGTATTTTTAGTTAGATGAGTCATATTTCTTCCTAGTAATGGTCGATGTTGGGCAACGAGAAAGCAGATCAACTGGCGAAAAGAAGAGCAGCGGGCAGGCCGATTGGCCCAGAATCCTTTTTGGGCCTGGCAGCCTGCTGCACCCGCCTGGAGATCAAAAACTGGGTGTCACAACAGCACCACAAATACTGGGCACAGGTGAAGGGATGTAGACAGGCGAAAGCCCTCCTAGGCACATGCTGCAGGAGGGACTTGGCCCAACTTATCCTAAACCGGATCAGAAAGGAGGTAAACCTAATGGTACAATTGCTCACAGGGCATAACCATTTAAATTACCACAGATATAAAATGGGGCTGGTAGACAGCACCGTCTGCAGAAAATGTGGAAGGGGTGATGAAACGTCTATTCATGTCCTAGGTCGATGCCCGGCACTCGCTGGGCTTAGACACCAAACCCTCGGGGCGGCTTTGCTGGACATTCTAGGCTTCTTTAGGAGAACTGGAAGGGGGCTGGTGAGCGTCAGGGAAAGGGAACTAGGCACAATGAGCTTTCAGCCTGAGCGCCAGTAGGACCCCATAGGGGTGGGGCGGCTCGCCCGAACTATTCAATCAATCAATCAATCAATCAATCAAGGGTTGATGTTTTGACAGTTTTCGATGCGTTCGGTAATTAGGATGAGAAGCGTCGACACGGAAAGTAAGTCCGAATACAGATTACAGATAGTATCGATGGTTCCGCTTGATGTCAAGATTAGATGCGTATTTTAAGATTGCTCTTGACTTTCGTAATAAGGTATACGTTTCACATTACTTGATAGATTCGAATACATAAATTATATGGTATGTGAAAACGAGAGTTTTCTAAAGGGGCGTAACCTTTCTTGTGAATTGTCCTTTGTTTAATATTAGATTTATGTGTTGCCACACAAATTTCAAATTTCCTTTATGCAACGCCCTTTATAATAGTTTACATCGCGGGACGTGTCATATATAATTTATATAACAATTGAAATATTGCAAAAATTGCAAAAGGAACCGTCCACGTCACTACTACAGTTTATGAGAATTTCTTTCCCATAAATATGGCGCACAGCACGTTGCCGCAAAGGTTTCAAGAAGAGTTTAAATATCATCGGAAATTGTAACACTATCCATGATTAGGGATTTTTACAGTTGTTTATGCTTGTTTATTATCTACTTAAGAACTATCAGCCTCTCATATACCAGGTTGCTCCCTTCTTATCCTAATTTGTCATTGTATATTTGAAATAGTACGACACTTTTTATTTGCGTCGCACTACTTCGTTCCACACCTGACACACACACAAGGGGCGTATATGTGCATCAGCTGCGACCCAAACCAGAGAAGTATCACGTGACTGTTAACACTCAAACATCTTTTACTCCCTCATTGGCAAACGGCTGCGCATTTTCCTGAGTAGTTTCGGACTATTCCCGTAAACTAAACATTTGAATCGTACTTATATACTTTAACTCAGCCTTGTATCTCTACTTGCGAGAAAGGACAATTTTTCTAGGCTAAAATCAACTAAAGTATTAGAGATAGACTAATATTATTTTAAAAATAAATTGCTCATCGACATGAAAATTTTTAAATTCCATATTAAAAGTGAAGGAGAATGATACTCTTGTTGCAAAAGGATTAATAAAAATAGATGTAGTACGATAGAGTGAAGGTATTCGAAACCTGAGGGCGAAAGTGGTCACTAACTACTCGTTTAGGAACAGTCGGTGTTAGCTCTGATGGTAAAAGGTAAGATTCAGAGGTAAGAGATTACAAAAATGATTGGTGGTGCCCTCTGGTCAGGTATAGAGGGGATTGTCAGGAACGGTTTCAGGGAAAGACAGGAGAGACCCAGGGGTAAGTCAGGTTTGGGTTGACTTACCCTCTATGCCTGATTGGTGTCCATGGTGGTGCCTTCTGGTCACAAATCAGGTAGCTCTATTTCAGGTGGAAGTTGTTTCCCCTGGTCGGTATACCTAAAGTTGGAAATCTTCCCCACAGGTTGGTCCAGGATAGGTCGGTTTTGAGCCAATAAATCTTTTGGCTAAGTGTACGACTGTAGTGGTACCTGCTACTCGTACACCTAGTTGACTTCTCCAGGAAAAGATGTTCAGATTGATTCCGGTACCTCTACTATGGTAGCAGCCGCCAGTAGAGAGACCAACTTGGTTCACCGAATGCAGCAGCGATCTCAGAACGTGATATTTTTCGACCCCCACCACACGACTCATGAGCTCATGCTTTCTCCCTCTAGTAACAGTCGTGAACCTATTGATAGAGAAATAAAGCATGAGCTAGTGAGTCGTGTTGTGGGCGCCGCAAAATCCCACGTCCTTAGATAACTAAAGTGCAGACTTCGCTGCTCCGCGGCTAACTGAATGATCAGTGCTCGCGTTACTGCATTTATAAGGATTCATCGTTACGTAACTCATGGTGGGGAGAATCGATCGGTGAAAGAATGTCGCCCCGCCCTGTTATCTGACGCAAGCAGACGGCGATGGAGAATAAAGGATGGAAATATGCAACGGGCGATAATACTGTCCGTTACAAACTTAGGTCAACGTTCTCTTTCTGAGGACTCCAGCTGTGATGGAGAGAGGGCATTGACCTTATATTAGTGCACATCCCAGTGGGCATGAATGCCCCAAGATGTTTTTGAGATCTCCTAAAAGCGTCCTAAATCAGGCTAAATAACGTTCTAAAAATATAGAATGTTCCAAAGAAGTTTTTAGGGCGTTTTTGGAACATTGGACGTTTTTAGGAAGTTTTTTTAGCCTGACTTAAGACGTTTTTTTAGACGATCTAAAAAGTCTTTTGAACTTTACGTCCTAAAAACGTTTTTAGGACGTTTTAAAAACGTCTTTCAATTTCGTGCCCACTGAAATGCTTCTCGTATTTCGTGGAGACTATATTCCTTCTTTCTTTATCGTTCCTTCATTCCTCATTCATTCCTTTTTAAAATTCGTTGACTTTAAAATTATAAGTTGTCAATCGATCGTCTCGACACAAAAAATATTGATTTTCCTTACATCAACTCAAAATTTTGATCATTTCAATACATATAGCGAAAAATGAACTTACGAAATTATAAATAACCATAACTTTCTTATTTTTTAATGAAATGCATTAAACTTATAGGTCAATCGATTCGTCTCGACCTAAAGAATCTTTTTTCTTTGTACATTGTCTGTGAATTTTGATTTTTCTAAAAGTTATTATAGTAGAAAAATCAATTTCACTAAATTATAAAAGTACATAATACTTGTAAAATGAAATATTTTGTTAAACCCTTATAAGACATTCAACTAGATATACAGTTGAATAACTATGCAAAATTTCATCAATTTATGCGTTTTCAAGAAATTGCTGGAGCAGATCATCATATTAGATATATTGCCCTTGAAATATGTTCAAAAAAACCTTTTTTAGGAAACTGGATTTTGTCACCACTACAAAGCTTCCTCTATGAGGAATATTGAGGTCAATATAAGATCAAACATTTAGTAGGTAAGAATAATAGAATAATTAATGTTTAATAATAGTTTACGTCGCGAAACGAGACACCTATAATATATGTATTGGAAGTAGGCTATGGAAATAAAACAAAGGTTATGCTCTAAATGAACTTGTGCTTTCTTTATGCAAAGAGCACTTCGGATGGCACGTCTTCCTCCTATCAAATACTGATCAAGACTAAACTTATGATTAATTCATTTTCACCAACACCCTAAAGACTTTAGGCGCTCGACTATCATATAAACAATTGCATCACTGGACCACACACATACTGTTCTTAGAATATAATTATTACTTTTTCATAGACAATTAATTCAACGAATTAAACCAACAGTATGTCTATAACAAATGAAATATTGAAAAAAATTGCAAAAGGAACAGTCAATGTTACTACTACAGTTTATGAGAATTTCTTTCCCATAAATATGGAGCACAGTACGTTGCCTCACAGGTTTCAAAAAGAGTTAGAATATCTTCGGAAAACACTATCCATGATTGGGGATTTTTTTTATACCTTTATATATTATCTACTTAAGATCTAATGTTCATATGCTCCCTTCTTGTCCTAATCTTTTTTCCATATGTTTGAAGTAGTAGGAGCACCTTTTCTTGGCGTCGAATTACTTCGCTCCACACCTGACACACACACAAGGGGCGTATATGTGCTACAGATGCGACAAAACCATAGAAGAGTGACCGTTGATGTGACTTGACAGTTCAACATCATAAGATATTCAATCATCATTTGAATCGTTCTTATATAGCTTAACGCAGCTATGTATCTCCAATTGCGAGAAAGGACAATTTTTCTAGGCTAATATCAACTAAACTATTAGAGATAGAATAATATTATTTTTAAAATAAATTGTTCATGGACATGAAAATTATAAAGATCCAGATTTAAAGTGAAGTAGAAGGATATTTTTTTTTTTGCTAAAAGATTAATAAAAATCGATTTAGTGGAATAGAGTAAAGGGTATTCGAAATCTATGAGTGAAAGGGGAAACTCGTTGCCCGTTTAGGAACGGTTGGTATGAGCTCTGATGGTAAAAGGTAAGATGCAGAGGGTAAGAGTCTCGGGGATAAGGATTTCACGTAATTTATTATGATTTCACTCACAGGAAATACAATTTCAGTATATTTTCTGGGATTTAAAGATCATGTATTACTTATTTGATCCCTACCTTATCGATATTATTTTCCCTGCAACGTTACTTTTGAATTTGTTGATATTGTCACGACCCGTGATGTAATACTAATTATACATCATTTTATTACACATATTCCTTAAATGTCCAGCAATTGTAATCCATATATCTTAACTAGCAATTAACATTTTGATCACTATTTGATTATTGTATCTTTTTCTAAAAACATAAATGTAATCTCAAGCAAAGGACAGCGTACAGGAAAAGTCACGCCCTCTTTAAAAACTCTCGTTTTATCATCACATAACTTACAATTTCTTATCTGCTAAATTCTGAAATCACACGCACGTTTTTCAATGTATTCCATCCTAAGAATTTTCTAAGGAAAACACATAGGAACTAATCATAAAACTCGATGAATAGAAAATAGAAAACACCATTGTTAAAAAGGGGAATCCACGAAAGTCGTAAAACTAAACCTACGCATCCGAATCCTTTTCTTCTAAAAAAAACGATCATCTCCCCTAAAGCGGATATTCTTTCTATGTACAGCTACAAAATCTCAATTTATAAGCTAATAATTGTCAACCATTGATAAAGACTAAAATCATTGGTCATCTCCGAATCTCCAAATAACAAAAGAACGTATATATTCTAAAAAGACTTCTAAAGAAATCTATAAAATCTGGGTTACTATCTTAAATTCGGGCTTTCACCTATGAGGGGACTCTTTTCTCTATAGCCACGCTTCCAATACCGATTTTCGAAAGCAGGGTGACAACGACGGAAACATAAAATTACTTTTATGACTCTATACTATCAAATACAACAAGGGAAACTCGCGGACCCTATGCAATCAGTTTATCGAGTCTGTGAACCATCAAGATGCAACCCAACAATTATCAAAGTTTTATCCAAGTGATCATCAGAACCTGAAGGAAGAGACCAGCCCCAGAGGCTATTTCTATGAAAACAATAACCACACAGACAGGTAAGAATCTCTTTCAAGAATATAAAGGATCATTTCTGAAGGGAGACGGAAACTAAATTTCTGTTCCTCTTTTCAGATCCAGATTCCGTTAAGAAGGAGAGATATTTTTAAAAGGGCCAGCCAATTCAACCTTTGTAAAACTGAATCAAATAAACACATTCATTATTTTAAAATCTTGATTATTTGAATCCAACGATTATCCTCATCCCGAGTAAAAAGAATTTCTTTTTTTCCTTTTTCAAAACGAGGAAATTTATTTAAATTTATTAAAATTTAGAGGTTTGTTAATTCTTTCAGGATGTAACAATATGGTTGATATCAAATTGAAAATTTCTACAATTGAAAAAATATGCTGATGTATATTATTAATCCATTAACGTCCAGCTGGACACAATTTGTACACCTCTCTTCCCGCACTCACAGCTATTGCATTTCGAGCAAAAAAAAATCTAAAAAAATGTATACTTATAGTTTGAAGTGTGCTCTTTCCGATGGCTTGGAATCATCTTGGAACCGGTCTAGATCGTGGACGCAATGTTTGAATTTAAAGAATATGAGGTTATGAAGTCATTTTGAACAATTAAAAACTTCAAAATGGCGCCCGAATTGCAAAATTTTTGCCAGAAAATTCATGAATTTTTTTCTCAGAAACGAAGCACTTTCCTAAAAAATTAAAAAGAACAAAAAGTGCTTAGAATTGAACAAGGAGTACCTTTAAATTTTCTCAAAGCAATTCGAGCGATTTGTGCAATTTATCAAAAATTGGCAATTTGCAAAACGAAAAAATTACTCAAATCGTTTTGAAAAAATTCAAGTTTATTCGCTGGTGAATTCTATGCACTTTTTGTTCTTTTTAATTTTTTAGGAAAGTGCTTTGTTTCTGAGAAAAAAATTCATGAATTTTCTGGCAAAAATTTTGCAATTCGGGCGCCATTTTGAAGTTTCTAATTGTTTAAAATGACTTGAGAACCTCATATTATTTAAATTCCAACATCGCTTCCACGATCTAGACTGGTTCCAAGATAAATCCAAGCCTGTAAATCTTTGAAAACTCGATTAATAAAAAAAAAATTCCTTCGAAAATCATGTTTTTTTTTACTGCATTTTTCGAACAAAAAAAATTGTTTTCGATAATTTGAATGATATCACCTGAAAGAGCACACTTCAAACTGTAAGTATACATTTTATTTTGCTCGAAATGCAATAGCTGTGAGCGCGGCAAGAGAGGTGTACAAAATGTGTCCGGCTGAACGTTAATGGCTTAATATGATCCTAAATTTTTATGTAAATAAAAAAAAATTATTTTGAATTTTTTTTTTAATGTAATTATTTAGGGCCAGTTCAACGACGTACCCTTATGCTTTAACTTTATTTACAGAAATTTTCAATTTGGTATCTAAATAAATTTAGATGCAGAGAAAGTAATGTCGGTATTATAAGAATCGGACCG
Source organism: Synergus japonicus (assembly GCA_900474275.1). Classification (NCBI taxonomy): domain Eukaryota; kingdom Metazoa; phylum Arthropoda; class Insecta; order Hymenoptera; family Cynipidae; genus Synergus; species Synergus japonicus. The sequence goes on from UCOH01012688.1 coordinate 19,691, forward strand.
GGACGGTTGGATATTTCCTCAGGTAAAATATTTTTCAAAAAAGTAAAGGTCATTCCTGAAATAAATTTTAACGAGGAATTCAATGGTGACCTTAATTTTGACCTTGAAGTTGACCTTCTTGACTTTTTAAAGGTCAACTTTGTTTTTTTAAATGGAAACCCCCTTTTTTTTATATCTTTTTTATCTATGACCTGGGTACACTTATCTAGCAATGAACGGCACGGCGATCGACGGCACTTTTCACACTTGGCTGATTCTACGTCCCACCCGAGCATCCCTTTTGAGCCTACACTGCAGTGTCGGCGCTCGAAACTCAGCGCCGTTCTGCGAAGCCTGCGTAGTATAGAAATTAGCGAATCCCATGTAGAAATCGCCCCATTTGTCCCTATGTTCATTAGGGCGGTGGTCAGGTCCTTGCTAGAACAACTGGAATAGTAAGTTTTAGTCAGGACCCTATAAGGCACTGTTAGGATTTTCCATTCTTTGTGACTAGAAAATCTATCCATGTCTAGTTAGGCCCCGAACTTATATTTTAGTTGGGCCCTGATTCGAATAAAAGAACAAGAAAGTTCTAGTCATAAACTGGTCGGGTCTTAGCCAGTAAGCCCATTTTACTGAAATATATTTCCAATTCTCACCAAAACAAAAAAATCATAATATTTATGATATAGATATTGCAAAAAACAGTTAAAAATAAAATTGTAAGAATTTTCACAAATTACGGCACATTTAAAACCAGACATCGCGTCCTCCAAAAAATGTGAATACAAGTCCAAGAGGTACACAGCTGCGCATGCGTGATATACTTAAGTAAAGCTAGGTGAAGCTGGCTCTTACTTACAATTAAAAGTTTATTTGCGATCTGTTACGATGGAGAGAAAAAAAAATCCTAGATCAAGGACGATTAAGAATTAAAAAATTTAAATTGCATAAAAAATTGCAAAGTGAAGAATGCCGGACAAGTGGAAATGAGGAGGATAATCATGATGATGAAAGTAGTGAAAGTGAGGTTATGGATGATCTTGACTACTCTCAATCCAACAATTCTGAAGGCATGTTATTAGTAAAATTATTTATAATTAATAAATTAAATTAATTATTAAATCCTCGAAGAAATTCTTGTATTATTTTCAGATGAGGTAAACACAAGGAGTTTTCCTAGAGTTTTCCTCAACCGAAAATAACACGAGGATTTTTTCAATAGGAATGTATAGGATATTTAAGGATTTTAGTATAATTTAATGGAAATGTAACTAAGTATTTTACTGTTAAAAAATATGAAATTTCATTTTAAAACCTTTCATTAATAGTCAGGCGATAAAAGGGTACTTTCGTTAGGGCCTGCCCAGAAGTTCTAGCTAGAACCTGGCTAAAACAGCGTTACAGAACTAGTCAGGCCCTCTCTATTTTTCCCGACCAGCGCCCGACTAGAAATAGGGAAAACTAGCCAGGGCCCTACTAAACCCCGATCGGAATTTCTACATGGGATCTTAAAGTCTACATATATTCGGTCCTAAGTAGTGACGTCAAGGTGCTCGCTCAAGCTATTATAATCTCGACCGATCGACGGCACACAAGACCCGAGCGGTGCCGTCGGTCGCGAGATGAGTGTACATACTTGAATATAAAATTTTCCTCTCTATCGATTGCAAATGTAAAAAAAGGGGTTTTCCATGTAAAAAAACAAAGTTGACCTTAAAAAAGCCATGAAGGTCAACTTCAAGGTCAAAATTAAGGTCACCATTGAATTCCCCGTTGAAATTTACTTCAGGAATGACCTTCACTTTTTTGAAAAATATTTTACCTGAGGAAATATCCAACAGTCCCGGGATTCTTTAGACACCCTGTATAATAACATCTGAAGTTTATTTCGTGAATAATTCTAAAACAGTTGTCGAAATTTTCATTCATGAGATGAAAAGATGTTCGAGATGTTGGCATTCAATGAAAATTTCGACAATAATTATATAATTCTTCACGAAGACTACTTTAGATTTAGTAAAAAAATTATGAAATATTTTAAAACGTTTTGACGTATCCTAAGGTCGATAAATCAGTCAAAAGGAAAGTTTCGATATATAGTTTTTTTTTCGTGTATATAATGGTGTATAAGTGATCGTAAATTATAATTTCTTTCTAAAGGAACATATATCAGGTTTGTTTCGCAGTGGTTTACAAAATTGGTTTGATAACATATTTTAGGAAATCGTAAATTGGGTCTATTAAAGCTGATTAAAGTATGTCATCAAGTCTTAAATTTTTATGTGACACTGTAAATAAATTCTATATAACAATTGAAATATTGAAAAAAATTGCAAAAGGAACCATCCAGGTCACTACTACAGTTTTTGGGAATTTCTCCCTCATACATGTGGCGCACAGCACGTTGCCTCTAAGGTTTCAAGAAAAGTTAGAATATCTTCGGAAATTGTAACACTATCCATGATTGTCAATTTATTTCGCCTAAAGATTATATTATCTACCTATGAACTATCAGCCTCTCAGCATAACTGTTTTGCTCCCTTCTTATCCTACCCTGGCGAAAGCTTCGGATAAGATTCCAATCCGAGCCAATCCGAAGTCATCCGAGCCTATGCGAAATCTCTATCCGAGCGAATCCGAATGAAACCGAACCATTCCGAAGAAACTTTCCAATCCGAATGAATCCGAACCATTCCGAAGAAACTTTTCAATCCGAATGAATCCGATCTATTCCGAAGAAACTTTTCAATCCGAATGAATCCGAACCATTCCGAAGAAATTTTTCGATCCGAATGAATCCGAACCATTCCGGATAGGAATCATGCGAACTTCGGATTGGCTTGGAATGAAACTGATTCGCTCGGAAAAAGACTTCGCATTGGCTCGGATTAATTCGGATAGGAAATTTTCTATCTGAAGCCTTCGCCAGGGTAATGTAACACGTTTGCAGGACCATGATTGAAGTAATAAGACACACTTTCTTTGCGCCGAACTACTTCATTTCAACTTGACACACACACAAGAGGCGTATATGTGCATCAGGTGCGACCCGAACCACAGAAGTGTCACCTGACCGTTCAACTCAAACATTTTTTACTCCCTCATTGGCAAACGGCTGCGCAGTTTCCTGAGTAGTGTCGGACTATTCCCGTAAACTAAATATGTGAATCGTTCTTATATAAGTTTACTTCACTTATGTATCGCCATTTACGAGAAAGGTCAATTTTTCTAGGCTAATATCAAATAAAATATTAGAGAAAGACTGATATTTTTTTTTAAATAAATTGCTCATCGACATGAAAATTGTAAAATTCCATATTAAAAGTGAAGGAGAATGATACTCTTGTTGCAAAAGGATTAATAAAAATAGATGTAGTACGATAGAGTGAAGGTATTCGAAACCGGTGGGTGAAAGTGGTCACTCGCTGCTCGTTTAGGAACAGTCGGTAGGAGCTCTGATGGTAAAAAGTAAGATTCAGAAGCTAAGAGTAAAGATTTCATTTCACATAATTTTTTAGAATTTCAAGAAAAACATAGTTTCAGAATATTTTCTTGGAATCAATATTTAAACACCGTGATATTTTACTTATACGATCCTTACCTTACCAAAATTATTTTCCCTGCAATGTTACTTCTGAATTTGTTGATGTGAAATTGAAAATTTCTAAAATTAAAAAGAAATTATACTAAGGCAGGCTAAGGTATATTATTCTGATCTTAAATTTTAATAAACATAAAAGAAAATAAAACGACTGCGACAAATTATTTGAAAAGAATTAACAGAATTTAATATTTATATACCCACAAAGTTACATTTTTAAATCTATTATCTAAGTGTGTGTGTTTGTTGGTGTGGTGTTTATATCGTGAGTGTGTATTTGTATGTGTGTGTAATAACAATAAATGTGAATGGCTATAGTCTGCGCGGTTATAATAATTTCCGTGTATATATTTAATTCGTTTGGGTGAGAGAGAGTAAGTGAGCAACGGTTGTATGTTTGCGTGTGTGTGTCACTCAAATACTACATAAAAGGAAGTGTCCTGAGACTCCTGAGCCCTCTTTTGGAAAGCGGTAGCAGTACGTTATGGCGAGAGAGAGGGGGGAGGGTGACGTTACATTTGTCCCTTTGGTGGTTTCTTCCCTCTTCCTGAGGACTGCATCTCTGGTGGACAGAGGGCATTGACCTTATATTAGTACAAATTGTATTGGGCACGAATGCCCCAAGACGTTTTTAGGACGTCCGAAAAGTCAGGCCAAATAACGTTCTAAATATATACAATGTTGCAAGGACGATTTTGGGATGTTTTTGGAACATTGGACGTTTTTAGGAAGTTCTTTTTGCCTGACTTACGACGTTTTTTTGGACGATCTAAAAACGTCTTTCAATTTCGTACTCACTGAAATGCTTCTGGTATTTCATGGAGGGTATATTTCTTCTTTCTTTATCGTTCTTTCATTCCTCATTCATTCTTTTTTAAAAGTTCGTTGACGCAAATATAAGTTTCATGATTAAATTATAAACGCTCTTCATCGCGCTCCCCTATACCCTGAATCTCTAGTACATTGACATTTTTAATTTATAATACTTTAGTTATGAGCCAAAGTTAATTTTCTAAATAATTTTAATAATTATAGGGACTCGTAACAACAACTTTAGAATTCTTCACGAAAAAGTACTTAAGATTTTGTAAAAAGATAATGAAATATTTTAAAACGTTTTTACTGATCCTAAATTCGATAAAACAGTCAAAAACGAATTTTCGACATATAATTTTTTCCGTGTATACATAATAATGGAGTATGAGTGATCGTAAATTATGACATTATAGTTTATGAAATCTTAATTTATCTATCCTCTCCCGTACAGTCATATTGTCTACACCCATCAGATACCTCGATAAATAAGAAACGCCGATTGGTGTAGCCACACAAATTTCAAAGTTCGTTTATGCAATGCTCTTAATAATAGTTTACGTCGCGAGACGTGTTATATATAATGTATATATCAATTACAATATTGAAAAAAATTGCAAAAGGAACCGTCCATGTCACTACTACAGTTCATGAGAATTTCTTTCCCATAAATATGGCGCACAGCACGTTACCTCAAAGGTTTCAAGAAGAGTTAGAATATCATCGGAAATTGTAAAACTATCCATGATTGGGAATTTTTTTGACGCACATATATATATTATCTACTTAAGAACTATCAGCCTGTCATTCATGCAAGGATGCTCCCTTCTTATCCTAATGAATTGGTTTTAATATTTTAATAGTTCCATAGATGAAGTAGTAAGACACTTTATATTTGCGTCGAACTACCTCGTTCCACAACTGACACACACACAAGGGGCGAATATGTGCATCAATTGCGACCCGAACCGCGGAAGTGTCACATGACCGTTCAACTCAAACATCTTTTACTCCCTCATTGGTAAACGGCTGCGCAGTTTCCTGAGTAGTGTCGGACTGTTCCCGTAAACTAAACATGTGAATTGTTCTTATATAGTTTACCTCACTTATGTATCGCCATTTGCGAGAAAGGTCAATTTTTCTAGGCTAATATCAACTAAGCTATTAGAGATAGACTAATATTGTTTTGAAAATAAATTGCTCATCGACATGAAAATTGTAAAATCTCAGATTAAGGTAAAAGAGAATGATACTCTTGGTGTAAAAGGATTAATAAAAATAGATGTAGTGGGATAGAGTGAAGGGTATTAGAAACCTGTGAAAGAAAGAAAGAACTCGCTGCTCGTTTAGGAACAGTCGATGTTAGCTCTGATGGTAAAAGGTAAGATTCAGAGGGTAAGAGTAAAGATTTTATTTCACATAATAATAATTTTTTAGGATTTCAGGAAACACAATTTCAGAATATTTTCTGGGAATCAATATTTGAACACTATGATATTTTACTTATGCGATCCCTACCTTACCGAAATTATTTTCTCTGCAATGTTACTTCTGAATTCATAATTTATTGATATGAAATTGAAAATTTTTAAAATTAAAAAAAATATTCTAAGGTATATTAATCTGATCTTAAATTTTTATAAAAACAAAAGAAAATAAAACGACTGCGACAAATTATTTGAAAAGAATTAACAAAAATGAATAATTATTTACCTACAAAGTTACTTTTTTAAATGTATTATCTAAGTGTGTGTGTTTGTTGATGTGGTGTTTATATCGTGAGTGTATATTTGGATGTGTGTGTAATAACAATAAATGTGAATGGCTATAGTCTGCGCGGTTATAATAATTTCCGTGTATATATTTAATTCGTATGAAATTTTTACTATTAAATAAACTTACAACTTTAATATAGAAAATTCTTTCGTAAACAATAATTTTCCAAATTTCAGTTTTCGCAAATGCAAACATTTTTTGAAAAATAATTTTTAAAAATTGAAAGTAAAGAATTTTTTTAATACAAATATAAATAAAATTTCATGAAAAAAATATTTTGTTTTATAAGAGATAAATTTAAAAATGTGTAGAACAAAAAATATATGTATCTACATTCCGCGTAATTATCCCTGGTTTTCAGCGAAAGAGCTTAGTTGAGTTTTTGTTCATGAACTCCAAGTGATTAAATAGCTCAGGTGGTTAGGGTGTATGTTTACGATGTTAGGGTCAGGGGTTCGATCCCCAGCGAGTGCGATTTTTCGAATAGTGTAGCGTGCGATTTATATATGTAAGTGATCTTGCGTGTGATTCTGTAATTTAAAACATAAATTAAGTGCAGTGCTTATATTAAAAACAATTCTTTTTTGGTAAACAGTAACTACGGTGACTATAGTAGCCAGTACTCTACCAGTAGTTTGCCAGTAATGTACCAGTACAGAACCAGTACTGGTTTCCAGTACCGCGTTAGTACCGAACGCCAGTACAGCCATGCATTACATGACAGTAATGGCCCAATGCTGGCCCAGTACAAACAACCAGTACTGGTACTCCGGCAATCTGTACTGGGCCAGTCGTGAATTTCTACTTGAGAAATATCCAGCTAGCTATCCATTGTCCTAAGCTATCGAGATGGTGGTAACATATTTTTTCCGCGGTACACTCAACCACAACCACAATGAGCTTGAGTAGTTGGTTTTACTACACAGAAGTTGCTTTTACTAAACAGACTTCTCCAGGAAAATATGTCCAGGTTGATCCCGGTAGCTTTACTATGGTAGCAGCCGCTTGTAGAGAGACCAGTTGGTTCACCGAGTGCTTAGTGCAGACTTCGCTGCTCCCCGTTGAACTGACTGATCAGTGCTCACGTTACTGCATTTAAGGATTCAACGTAACGTAACTCATGGTGGGGAGAACCGGTCGTTGAAGGAATCTCGCCCCGCCCTGTCTGCAACGCAAGCGGACGGCGACGGAGAATGAAGGATGGAAATATGCAACAGGCGACAATACTGCCCGTTACAAACTTAGGTCCGCCATCTCTTCCTGAGGACTGCAACTCTAATGGACAGAGGGCATTGACCTTATATTAGTACACATTCCAGTGCGCACGAATACCCCAAGATGTTTTTAGGAGGTCAGGCCAAATAATCTTGTGAAAATATTAGAATAATTAATAATTAATAATAGTTTACGTCGCGAGACGTGACACATATAATGAATATAACAAATTAAATATTGCAAAAAATTGCAAAAGGAACAGTCAATGTTACTACTACAGTTTATGAGAATTTTTTTCCCATAAATATGGCGCACAGCACGTTGCCTCAAAGGTTTCAAGGTGAGTTATAATATCTTCGGAGATTGTAACACTATCCCTGATTCGGGATTTTATTACCTATTTTGTATATTATCTACTTAATATTTAATAATCCCATAAAGTAGTTGAGTGCAATTGTGTCATGCTCCCTTCTTATTCTAATCTTTCTTCAATATGTTTGAAGTAGTAGGAGCACCTTTTCTTGGCGTCGAACTACTTCACTCCACACCTGACACACACACAAGGGGCGTATATGTGCATCAGATGCGACCCAAACCACAGAAGAGTGACCGTTGATGTGACTTGACAGTTCAACATCATAAGATATTCAATCATCTACTTCCCCCTCATTGGTAAACGGCTGCGCAGTTTCCTGAGCAGTGTCGGACTATTCCCGTAAACTAAACATTTGAATCGTTCTTATATAGTTTAACGCAGCTATGTATCGCCATTTTCGAGAAAGGTCAATTTTTCTAGCCTAATATCAACTAAGCTATTAGAGATAGACTAATATTGTTTTGAAAATAAATTGCTCATCGACATGAAAATTGTAAAATCTCAGATTGAAGGTGAAAGAGAATGATACTCTTGGTGTAAAAGGATTAATAAAAATAGATGTAGTGGGATAGAGTGAAGGGTATTAGAAACCTGTGGAAGAAAGAAGGAACTCGCTGCTCGTTTAGGAAAAGTTGGTATGAGTTCTGATGTTAAAAGATAAGATTCAGAGGGTAAGAGTCTCGGAGGTAAGGATTTCATTTCACTTATTTTTTTATGATTTCACAAAATTTCTAGGAAATACAATTTTAGAATATATTACTTATATACTTATATCAGAGAGCTTATATACTTATATAACAGAATATATTACTTATTCGATCCCTGCCTTACCGACATTTATTTCCCTGCTATGTTACTTCTGAATTTATTGATAACAAATTGAAACTTGCTAAAATTTTAAAAATATATGCTGAGGTATATTAATGTGGTCCTAAATTTTGATGTCGGTATGGTAGGAATCGGACCGTCAAAAAAACTTGGAAACTATTTCTTATAATTAACTCCCTCGTTTCAGTTCACAATTTAATGTGAATCTGGGAACAAGGACAATCCAAATGAAAAAAATTTATATATTTTCGAAAATACAATTTATTAACTTTAAGTTACAAGTTAGGTTTTCTTTTACAATTGAACAGAAAAAGATCCTTACGACGAGTTAAAATGAGCCTGAGTTTGTTGCGAAAGTACCTTCTAATTCTTATTAATGGTTACGCTTGATCCTTCTGTTGGATCTTTCTGCACTTCCACAATTGAACACAATTGAAGGTAAACTTCACCTTCGGAACTTCACTCGATCAGATCGTACTGGTAACCGTGAGTTAATCTTCACTAACAGAATCACTAGTAACTTTGAGATTTCTCGTAGACACTTGAATGCACTATCTTTACACCGTAGAAGAACTGCACCCTTAATTGTTCAACTCAAGACTAACCTACTTGTGAGATTTGCTCCTTATATACTAATTTGGGTCTCAATTTCGTGTAGAGCCACTGTCGATGAAGTTGTGTTAGTGCCCAGACTTTTAAGAAAGGCACTATCGATGGAGTTGTATTAGTGACCCTTGTGGAGACAAGATTAATGGGTTTCTGTTGTTGTATATGTTGTTTGGATACTCTTAAAGGAAAGGGTAGCTATACTAGCGAGGGTGGCTCGCGGACCTCTCACGGACGTGTCGAGTGATTGAGAGTGTGTAGGTTTCTTGTGGGTGTCTCCTATACAAATGGAATTCATAGTGCATAGTGTGCCTTTGAGAGCAGACATTTAGGTAGAAAGGTCAGTGTCCTCTTGCAGATTTGGAGATTTATTAGTGTTGCAGGTGGCTCGAGGTGTAATGGTCAGTTACATAAGTATGAATGAAATGATGATTATGATTAAGTATTGATGAATGAACTATAATTAAGATTTATAATAACAGATGATGCTTATGATGTAATGCTTATATGTTGTCAATAAATTAATTATTAATACATTAATAAATAGTTAATTATTGTCGTGCTGACATGCCAGTTAAATAATAAATGGCTCGGTTTCCTCTTGGATTCATTTTGTCTGGAAGTACAAGTTGATACGAGTTATGTGATCGACTTGGATTTATTGGATTTATTATAATTAAATAAGACTAATTTTCAGTGAATAATTCTTTTATTCAAGTTTATTGGACATACAATTTTCATATAGTAAGTTGCCTTATCAACCCATTTACTGAGCTAGTCATATTTACACAGTCAATTTATGGGTGTCAAATTATGATCCAAGAGTTGAAACAACTTTTTCACTCTGAAAAAAATTACACCTACAAAGAAAGTGTGAATACAGTTGTATATTTCAATGCAGTACCTAGTTATTGTAATTATATTTCTTTTGCATTGTGTAACGTTATAATCCACTTTTGAATCAAAATTTGAAACTTTAGTATTTACTGTGCAAATGGCGATTCCAATTAGTAGAATTGACGACTAGAAGAAGCTTCATCCCGAGTCGAAATTTGGTGCTACTTTAACGCTGCAACTAGAACTTTTGACCCTACTTTTCGTCTCCTGGTTCCCAACACGAACGTTTGGGCATAGTTTGACGCTTCAAGTGGAAATTTTGCTTTTACTTTGTGTATACTTATTCTACTGGCACCTACTTGCTGGTCCCAAAGATATTTTCAGATATTTTCATTCTACTTTGCGAATACATGTGCTACTTTAAATCTTCTCCTCTCCTATAGAAAGAACATGCATTTCAAGTAACGCGCGATCCGTCTATCGTTAATATAATATCCTCAGTTTCAGGATCTTATTTAGACCCATCATAATCTCTCTTCTTTATTATAACAAATAGAGGAAATAATATAATAACAATGATCTAAAAAATGTTATAGAAAGTTACTCAATTTTATTATTAATCATAAGTATTAGAGCAATAATATACATACATCTAAATAGAAGTTTGACCATTATAAAGCTTATGTTTTAAAAATAACTATTAGCAAAAGAGCGAGTAAGAAGAAAAGAAAAACCAATAATATTTTAGAAAATTGCTCCTTCTGCAGTTGCTGCTTGCAAATAGAATGCATTTTCAATACTTAGCATCTATTTTATTGGGGCAATAACAAAGCTTAGGAAAACTGAAGGCCGATCTCCATTGGTTTTCAAGTGACCACTGTTAGGAACCCTTTATGGTACAAAGCATTTAATTTACTGTGGGTTTTTCCAAAACCTCACGTTTGTATACCTGTATACTTTTACTGTAATTGACGATCTGTAGTGAAGAAGAAGTTGAACAAGAAACATCTTCTTGAATCGTGTACTGCAGTGATTTAAATTCAAAATCATATATCGCCATGTCAGAAAAACATAATAGCTAGAAAACCCTGGTGCGTGAGACATTCCTGCTAATCCATGGTTCCAGTATAATTAATTATTCCAGTACTGGAAAAAGAACAACCCAACCATCAATAGATTTCAAATTATTTAATGGACTACTAGTAACTAGGTAAATTCCAAATTTTTATACAATTACTTTTTTTTTAAGTAAGATTAATTAATTTTTTCTGATTTTTTCCACAGATTGGGTAAATGAAAAATTACCTCCCGTTGAACAAAAGCAACTTGCAGCATATATCAGCAAACTCGCTACAAATAAGTGCAAGGATTAAAAAATAAAAAAGGTAGAGAAAGCTTCCAAACACAGTGTGTATCAATGTAAAGAAATATTTCACACAAAAGAGAAGCGAGCAGAATATGCTGAAGGCGAAACACTTGATCCACTGCAAAAAAACGTTACAAAATCAAGCTCACAATCATCGTCATCATTATTAATTATTATTAGTATTACAATTTTATAGCGCGCCAAAAGCAGCCAATCAGATGGTTTGCGTGACATCTGCGCAGTAATGTCAGAGTTTGAATTGAGAGAACAAGGAGCGTTAAAGTAGGGTGTAGAAGCGTGAAATATTTGACCCTACTTTTGCGCTACATGAGCGGAAAAGTTGAATTTGTACTACCAAGTAGCCTAAAAGTAGACACTAAAATCACGTTAACTTTAGCTCCTATACTTCAATGCATTTAGACCCTACAATTTTCAGCATATGGAGCCAAAAGTAGCACCAAATTTCGACTCGGGATGGCTCCTATTATGTATGTTCGGGGTGCACTACGAAGTAATTATTATTCTCCTCTATCAATACGGTTCCAGTAGACCTCATGTAGGATATTTTAATCGGTCCTTTAGTACGTGCTGTATAAGTACCGCCATTTGGCAATCTTATTACTTGATTTATATGAGCAGCGTGTACTATTTCAGTATAAACATTTCCTCTTGTTATGGGAGGAAGTCTAGGCTCGCCAAGAAATGTTCCTGGTGGATGTACTACTGTAATCCTATTATTCTCATCTACAGATATAGGCCCATAAGGGCTTACATAACCAATCTTCACGACTCCACTACGCTGAGCTTTATAAGTACCGCCATTTGGCAACTGCAACATTTCATTCTTATGTACACGTCTCACTTCTTCAGTAGGAGTTGGGTGGCTTGGCCCACTTGTAGATTGCGAACTTAATTCTGTAAAAAAATGGCAATTTGTAAAGTTGGTTATTATATTATTCGGACCGGTCGAGAACAAATGGATTTTCTGATTGGAAGATGTATTAAAGTTCACCAAAAAATTAATATATTTGGGATTGAAGAAAGTAAAGAAGAAATGCTTTTTGCCAATTTTTTTAAATTTGAAAGAAGGAACAGTGTAGCTCCATTTCAACAAGAAATTCAGTTTAAAACTTGTAGGAAAGTTTTGATATCATATTTGTAAACATTTCTTAACATTTCACCCTTCAAGATCCTTCGATATATTTTCAAATCTGCTCTTTCCTCCTCCTCCTCTCTGCTCTTTCCTCCCGCTCTATCCCTCCCCTGTTTAATACCACCTCTCTCTACTCCCCTTTATCTCCAGCATACTCCTCCTCCTCACTTTGCTCTTTCCTCCCCCACTATCCCCCAACTGTCTAATCGCTTCTCTCTCTGCTTCATGCTCTCCTTTCCTCTTCTCTCTACTTCATCTCCCTCTCTCCTCCACCACTTTTCAACCTCGCTGCTCTTTCCTCTCCTCTCTCCCGCCCCTCTTAACCACTCTCTTATCTACATACTCCCTATCCCCCTACCCCTCCCTTCTCGCCACCCATTCCACCCCTTTCTTTGTTCTTCCCTCCCCCTCTATCCCTTCCCTGTGTACACCATCCTCACTCATTCACCTCCCACCTCTCTTTACTCTCTCTTATCTCCATCATCCCACTCTCTCCTTCATCACCAACCTCTGTCTACTCCCCCTTCTCTTATCAACATATCCCCCTCTCTCCTCATCCTTCTCCTCCATTCCCCACCCGTTCCCTCCCTCTCCCTCCACGCCTATTTATCCCTCCCTTCTCTCTCTCTAAATTCCGTGTGGAAATTCCATGGGAGAATTCTTCTAGAAATTCCACGAGAGAATTTCTCTACAAATTCCATGTGGAAATTCCTCTACAAATTTCATGAGGAACCAAATCAAAGTTTTTAAAATTACAAGTCTACAAAATATTTCCTAAGACCTAAGAAAGTACAATTCTTAATAAAGATTTCAATTTAGAATTTTATTTGCATTATTAAAAATGCAGGTGTACCTACCTAAATAGTTCAAAGAGTAAAAATATAAATTCTTCGTTTACTCTAGATATATCAATTATGTAAGGGAGGGTTAGTCTTCATTCCCTCGTTCATCTGTTATTAATTTGTTTTCGTGTAATAAACTGTGAATTAATTTTCAAAAGCTAATTTTAACATACAAATTAATTGGCGAACTTTAATTTCACAAATATGTTTATTTTTACGGGTAATATTGTTATACATGCAGAATCGAATTAATGTGTCATAGATGTTTTTGCTAAGATATTTATATATATACTTCCAATAATATTATACGTCTATACTTCCAGATGTACTATTTATTATTCTATACTTACCAATAGAATTAAGTAGAGTTGCAAAAATTAAGAGTAATTTTCGAATTTTGACGAGTCCCATTTTTCAAGAAGAATTTAATAAATTCTTAACAATTTTCTTGAACACTAAAACACCTGTATTCATGTATTCACATTTATGCACAAAACTGTCCTTGAATAATATTTTTAACTAAATCTATGTATATACTTTTGTTCTTTTAATCTCTTTTGCGATTCTACGACTCTTCATAAAGTCGTAAATAAGTCGTCATAAAACTTTCCATTAAAATTACAGACAACAATTGAAGTTTGTAACATTTATAGCAATAATTAATACTATTCGGATTGAAACAAAAATTGTTTTCTTCAAAAAATTTAAATTATAACGATATATTTACGTATTCAGTTTATGACAATTGATTTTCTTATATATTTTTTGATTATATAGTACACTTTGTAAATTTATTTTTTTTTTTAATGAGAAAAAAGTTTAGTGTTGATAAAAAAGAAAAAAACAAATATTTGATAAATATTTGATTTAAAAACCGAACCGTTCGTTGAAAACGTCCAACCAATAACGTTTTCTTAATCAAACAAATATTTACATTCGATAAATATTTGTGCATTTGAAAAAAATTGTGCGGGGTCAAATTTTACATAAATCGAATATATTCTCTCATGATAATGTAAAAGAATAATTAATATTAATAAAAACAATAAAAATATATAAAAAATAAAAGAAATAAATAAGATAAGTAAGTACAAAAATAAGAGAGGTTTCTCGATATGCGTAAAATTCTGTTTGTTCTTGTTGAATATAAATTAGAAAAGGATTTTTTCGAAACAAATTGTATTAAAAAAAGTTTTTAAATTTAATGGGATTATTTTTTTGATGATAATTGAGGCGAAATCTGGGGGAAAAATCATAGACTTCTGGAAACACTGAATTACTCAATATTGGATACTCACATAAAACAAAACTGTCGCGATACGATTTCCAATGCTAAGACTAGCATTGCAGTAGCGTATTTCCTCTTCCTGGAAAGTTACAAAGGTTCTTTTTATTAAGGGCGCCTGGTGATTATATATCATTATAATTATAGGAGTTACGCAAATTCTATCCCCTTCAATCTCCTTTTCAATCTTAATCCACTTTTATCTCTATTAATATCCAGTTCTCTATCCCTTTCTATCTGCATTTCTACCTCCATCCACGCCTATCTCTTTCAATACAAATTTTTCCTTCTCTATTTATCTCTCACCTATTCCAATCTATCACTTTCTATCTCCCTGTAAATCAAAACGGACAACCCTCAAACCCCATTATTTTACTGGAATTTCTGCAGTTTGACCTTCAAATGACTTTGAATCTGATATGATGGAGGTCAACGAACCTTGGATTTGAAATCAGCGTTCCCAAAAACTTATGTATGTATTTTTTTGATTTCATGCAGTTTGACCTTCAAATGACCATGGATCTGATATTGGAGGGCAACATACCGCGGATTCGAAATCAGCGCCCCTAAAAACCTACGTATGTATTTTTCTATATTTTTTATCGAATTTTCTGCATTTTGACCTTCAAATGACCTTGAATCTGATATGCTGGAGGTTAACGGACCTCGGATTCGAAATCAGCGACCCGAAAGCACTATATATTTATTTTTCCTGATTTCTTTAATTAGGATTTTTCCCAAAAAACACCAGTGCCGTAACGAGGGCGGGGCAACCGGGGCGCAGGTCAAGCAAACAAATTTTAAAAATTTTTGTCGAAAATTTGTTCAGAAATTCTTTAAGTATGATAATAAATTTAAGATAAATTTCGATCTCTTTAGAAATAGGAAATACATAAAAATTAATATTTTTCGAGACATCAAAACTTTTTTCAATTCGCAAAATTCCTTGATTATGATGATATGATAGATGAATTTGCAAACGTGAACACAATGAGATAGAATAAATTGTTACTGTAATTTTAGGAATCAGTCGTACTTATAAGTTAGATATAATTCTTACAAATTATTGTAAATTTTATAAAATAAGCAATTAATTTAGAATTTTCAATTTTTGAAGTATAAAATTTTGTAATTCTTTAACTAATTTCAGGAATCTCCATAAGTCGCATAAAATTCCTTAAAATGCCTTTATTATCCTTCAAATTTTCGTAAAATTCCTTTAATTTTCGAAAATTCACTTGATATTGCTTAAAATTATACTCAAAAAGACCCATGAAATCTGATTAAATCTTTTAAAAATTCAGAAAATCCATACTTTTAAATTTTGTAAAATTTCATAGAATCCCTTAAAAGTCCTCAAAATTACTTAATTCTCCGTGTAATATCTTAAAATACCTTTAAAATATTTCAAAAATCTTGTGAATTTCCTTTAAATTTCCCTTTAAATTACTCAAAGTTCCATGAAATCTGATTAAACCTCTTAAAGTTTATGAAAATTCACTGAATCTATCATTTTCGTTGAGCAAAATGGAGAATGGAATTTTGAGCTTAGCACTTGGGTCCAACGTCCTTAAATTTCGCAAAATCAAATGATATTTCTTAAAATTACTCAAAATTATATTTTTTTTATTGTATTTATTATTTTGACCATGAAATTACAATCAAAGTTAAAATTAAGCCTGATTATTTTTGCGCGAAGACTTTCGGGGGGGGGGTGTATAAAGGCGCAATGATCTGCTTTTGTCCAGGGCGTCAACATTTATTATTTGAAGATGAAACTGCAAAAAATCCAGAAAAATACGTACATAGGTTTTTAGGGTCGCTTATTTCGAATTCGAGATCCTTTGACCTCCAGTATATCAAATTGAAGGTCATTTGAAGGTCAAACTGCAAAAGATCCAAAAAAATACATACATAAGTTTTTTGGAACGCTGATTTCAAATCCGACGTTTGTTGACCTCCATCATAGCAGATTCCGTTTAGGGGGGAATTAACTTCTTATTTTTAGTAGATACTGTATGGATTTTTTCAAATTTTTTGAGTCAATAACCTGCCTTAAGGACCCTCCCCCTTTACGAAGAAAAATACTTAAAGCTTGAAATCATAAAAAAAAGAACCTTAGAAATGATGAATTCTTATGTCTATTTCAGCAAAGTTTAACCAAGATTGCTTTACTAATTGTCTTCTTACGGTTGCAAAGTCAAAGTGTGGTACGTAATATCCTCCGACATCGTAAAAAGCAGTTTGCAATTCCTCAGCTGTTTCAGTAGTCAATCTTGTCATATGTTCCACTCGCCGACTAATAACTTTCACATGTTTATGTTTCCGATCCGAAAACCAGGCAGTTTTGGCAACTCTGTGACTAGGGTCGGCTGTAGGAACTAGTACTGTTGCATCTTTTAACTGTAGAACAGAAAATGTAATATACTTAATCTTTATTATTATATATGTTGAGTATATAATAAATAACACAGGCACATAAAAAAAAGGTCCTACTCCTAGAACCAGACTAGTATATCCTTACGTTTTTTGGGTCGCTGAATCCGAATCTGGTGTCCGTTTGTCTCAATCAGGACAGGTTCAAGGTCAAATCCTGAAAACATAGTCAAATTGATTCAAATTATTATTACTATATATTTTTGGGGTCGCTGAATCCAAATCCGATGTCCGTTTGATCCGACAGGGTCAAATAGAAAGTCATTTCAAGGTCAAATGTGTTTATTCTGCCGAAAATAAATTTTTGACTGCAAGATTCTGCAAGAACGCGAAATTTTACGTCTAGATATGTATTCGATTTTATTGATAACATAGCCCCCAAGGTCATTCATTTTATTATATGGAGGGTTCATATGACAATTGCAAAAATAAAAAATATGTTGAATACATATCTAGACGTCAAATTTTGCGTTCTTTCAGAATCTGCAGTCAAAATTTCATTTTTGGCAGAATAAACACATTTGACCTTGAAATGACCTTCAATTTGAACTTGTCGGATCAAACGGACATCGGAGTTGGATTCAGCAACCCCAAAAATACATAGGAATAATAATTTGAATCAATTTGACTATGTTTTCAGGATTTGACCTTGAATAGACCTTGAACCTGGCCTGATTGAGACAAACGGACAGCGGATTTGGATTCAGCGTATTAAAACAGATTCAATCCGGTTATACCTGAATAAAAATTGCTTATAATTTAATTTGACAAACCTTTGGTATTGACATTTCTTTAAGAGTATTTATTTCCTCCTCATTGATTACGTCGTGGTAGACAACAATTCTCGGATCTAGATAAGCTTCTTCTTCTTTGAAGGGGGCTATTTTTAGAAAAGGAATACCATGATCTACATATCGGCATTTCAATTTTTTTTGGATATCAGCAGATAGTACAATTATCCCATTGCAAAGCTTCCCGTATGTTGTGTCATCATACTAGAATTTTACAATTTATAAAAAAAATATACTGTGTATATATTGAACAAAGAATAAATATTTTACTTTGTCTTGATAACTAACATCAACTTCATCAGATTCTTCCTCAACATTCTCTTCATCATTGACGGACCCTTTCCGATTTTCTAGTTCTAGAGATTTTAAAATTCGACCCATTTTTTCTAGATACAGGAAATTTATTTGTTATTGTGAATTTTGATCAAAATAATTCAAATTGAACGACTGAAAAATTCCTAAAAATAAAATTCCCTACACTGTAAAATTCTCGAATCTAAAGTTTATGAATATTTTATAATGTTGGCAATTTTATTTTGCGTATATTTTATATTTCGGGACTATTCAATTTCGGTAATATTACAAACATTAAGTAATTTTCTAATTCGGGAAATTTCTATGTCGGGAATTTTATTTTTCGGAATTTTTCTGAAGTTCTATTCGAATTTATATTATAATTATCCTATCTTAAAAAAGTGCTGTAAGGAAATGTCTCGAAAATCTTGCGTACGATTGAAAAACTGAATGTTGTTCGACAACCTTTAAAATCCATTTAAATTCAACGAAATATTTTGAGAATCATAAAAATCTTTGGAAATTCCTCCATAAAATTCCCTAGAAAAATTTACGATCCTTCAAATTTCATAAAATATTTTATAAATGTTAAAGTTTATAAAAAGAACTTGAAATCCGCTAAAATTCCTCAGAAATCTTAAAAATAATAAATCTCTTGAAATTCATGTGAAAAATTCGTGAAAATCTCTAAAAATTCTTAGAAACCTTTTGAAGTTTCTTAACATTTAAAATCTCTTACAATCGTAAGAAATTTCATCAAATTCCATGAACTCTTTAAAAATTTTTTAAATCCTTTAGAAATTAGAAAAATTTTTTTAAGACGCTTAAAACTTCACGAAAACCTTCAAAATCGCTTAAAATGTGTGAAAATCTCTTAAAATCCCTTTTATATCATTTAAAATCCATTAAAAGTATGAAAAATCTCAATAAATTCCATGAAATCATTAAAAATTCCATAAAATTTTTTAAAAATCAGAAAATCATTTAAAAATTATAAAAAATATTCTAAGTCGCTTAAAATTCGATTGAATCTTTTAAAATTTTTAGAATCATTTTAATGTTATTCCTCAAAATTTCAAAACACTCAACATCCCTTAAAATTCCGCGAAATATCCTGAAATTCTTTAAAATGCTGTGAAATCTTTTGAAAATCCTAAAAAATTGTTTTAAATTTTCTCTATCGAAATTTCTCTAGAATTTCGCATAATCAGCGAAATTCCACGTTTTGGTTTGCCAGTTTAGTGTATAAAATAATAATAAATAATATAATAATAATAATAATAATGGGGGGGTCAAATTTTGCACAAAACTGTCTGATGAGAATGTAATAATATTAATATTAAGTATAAGTGTAGTCTATAATTTCCATTGGAAATTAAAACAGAGTTTGTGTGAATTGCGGGTCTCAAATCATATATTACGTATTGAATTTTGTTGTTCTTCCACATAATCCTGGATGTGTCTGTAATAAAACAAACAATTTTATATGAGAAAAGAAACAAACAATAAAAAAATAAAAAAAATATAAATCAAGACAAAAAATATGCAATTTTTCAAAAATTGTTTTGCATATTTTTCCAAATGTTTGAATCTTACATATTTGTGGTGCTGATGACTTACTTTCTGAGAATCGCCGTTCGCTTCTCTTGATCCAGAATATAATCATATAAGGAGTTAATCACGATATCCTTTATTTTTGGTAAATCATCAATATTGTTGATTTCATACTTTGACGAGTCTAGATCGGCAATTCCAAAAAGAATAAGTGCCATCATTACAACAAAGATGCAAAATAATGATCTACCCATTCTGTTAATCCTGGAAAAAATTCAATTATAGGACATGCGGTACAGTAAATGCCTAAAGAAAGAAAAATTTAAAAATATAAAATTTTTGAAAAAAGGGAATGTACAAAAAATGTATTTAAAAAAAAATATATGAATACATGATAATATTAAATAAAATACTAAATCAATTACTAAAAATTCAATCTTTTCACTTGTGTTTCAGATGATGAATTATTTTTTCTAAAGGCAGTTCGCATGTTGTCTAAAAGATGCTTAACATTCTTTTGGCATATTTTTTTCTGACAACCTATTCCTTTTTGTGATAGATTTTTTAATAAGCTATAAATAAGGTTGCGTTTTTGTCGTTTAGAGAGAAAAGTTTATTGGTACATTAAAAAACCTTCCGTGGTTGTCTCAATCACAGAAATATGGTACAACTATAATAAGGGGTCACTGCAACAGCAACTATTTTGTGGGGAAATGGAAATGGTAACCGAAAGTCATGGTAAAGGGAAACCGTAAAGGAAAGTAATAAACGGAAATAATGGTATAGGGAAATGGTAAAGGAAAATCACGATAAATGGAAATGGTAAAAGAAAATTGTAAAGGGAAATTTTTAAGAAAAATGGTATGAGGAAGTAGTGAAGGGGAATTTTTAAGGGAAGTGGAAAAGGAAAATTTCTAAGGTAAAATGGTAAAGGGAAATGGTAAAAGGAAATAATGTTAAAGCAAAATTATGTTAAAGGGAAATTTTAAAGGGTAATCATGGTAAAGGAAAATGGTAAAAGGAAATCGTAAAGGAAAATAGTAAATGAGAATTTTAAGTAAAAGGGAATGATGAAGGGGAATCGTGGTGAAGGGAAATGATAAAGGGAATCATGTTAAAAAGAAATGGTAAAGGGAATCATGTAAAAAGGAAATGGTAAAGGGAAATGATAAACAGAAATCATGATAAAGGAAAATCGTAACGGAAAATGGTAAGGGGAAATTTTTAAGGGAAATGGTATTGAGAAATCATGTGAAAGGGAAAAGGAAAAGGTGTATCATGGTAAAGGGAAATGGTAAAAGGAAATCATGTTAAAGGAAAATTATGGTAAAGGGAAATGTTAAAGGGTAATCATAGTAAAGGAAAATGGTAAAAGGAAATGATAAACGGAAATCATGGTAGAGGGAAATCGTAAAGGACAATAGTAAAGGAGAATTTTAAGTAAAGGGGAATCATGATAAAGGGAATGGTGAAGGGGAATCGTGGTGAAGGGAAATGATAAAGAGAATCATGTTAAAAGGAAATGGTACAGGGAAATCGTAAAGAGAAATGATAAAAGGAAATCATGGTAAAGGGAAATATTAAAAGAAATCATGTTAAAGGAAAATTATGGTAAAGGGAAATCGTAAAGAGAAATGATAAAGGAAAATCATGGGAAAGAAAAATGGTAAAAGGAAATCAGTTATTTTCTCGGAAACTATCACTCGTAAAAAAAATTTCTTGGAATAAAAAATGTGTATTTCGATGTTATCACAATCACAGAAATAATGTACAATCACAATTTCGGGTTGCTGCAACCACAACTATTTATTATGTAGCAAAATTTTACTTACAGTAAAGTAGTCCGTTTTACACTGTTGCGAAAAAAGAACTGTTTAATTTATATTTTAATTCTACTTAAAGTTACCAATGTCTTCTGCAGCTGTGATGTGCTACCGCAACCAGATGAATAAACAGTTCTGATAAGCATTTCGCAAAGGTTATTATTTTTATTTAAGAATATCTATAGTTTTATTCAATATTGTATTTAATTCAACGAGAAGTAATTCGTACCTTCTTTCCTTAGAATTTTAAAAATCTTCCGAAAATTCTTGAAAACCCTTAAAATCTTTAGCTTTCTTTTAAAATCATAATTATTTGCCCTTATCATTTCCCTTCAGCATTTCCCTTTACCGTTTCCCTCTACCATTTCGCTATACTATTTCCTTTTACAATTATTTTCCTTTACAATGATTTTCTTTTAGAATGATTTCTCTTTACAATGTAATACAGGATGATTATATTTTGGATCAAGATTATTACTATTTATATTATTATTATTTATTTATTTACTTATTATTTTATACGTCATAATTATATAGATTCGCATAAAACTGCTGAAAAATTCCGTTAAGAGGTTCCAATGAATTTTAATTAATTTCGAATCTCTTCGTGTTTGGAAGAATTTTAAGAGATATATCAAAAGATTTTTAAGAATCGTAAAAATCTTTTGAATTCTCTTAAAATTTTACATGATGAATGTAAATGTAATTTAATTTAATTATCATTAATTTCAATTATTATGTAATTGACCTTTACGAATTAAGGGCCCGTTATCAATAACAAGCTTGTAAATCTCCAAGAGGACATTTCTACGAGTTAAGACCTGCAGTCTACCAGTGGATTAGCAGTATTACCAGTGAAGAGGGAATTAGGAGCCTCTCAAATTCTATCAGTGAATCATCAGTGAATCCATAAATCATTATATAAACAGCAGGTCCCACAGAGAAGTTAGTCTTGAGTTCATCAGTTTAAAGTGTACAGTGTTACGAGTTAAAACCAGTTTACCAGTGGATTAGCAGTATTACCAGTGAACAGGGAATTAGGAATCTCGCAATTTCTATCATTGAGTGAAGTGTGATATGATACAAGAAGTGCAAGGTCTACATAGTTCAATGAGGACAGAACCATTTCATTCATGAGGACATTTCATTGGAGGACAGAACCCCAAATAGGATTAACTATCTTAACAATCCATTCTATTCGTCGTAAGAGTCATTCTCTGAAAATTTTTTAAGAACATTGTAATTTTAAATCTTTTTCATAAAATAAATTCTCTAAGCCTAACAACATTTGCTTCATTGGCTTGTCACTTTGTTTTAAAAATTGTAAAAAAATAATTGTGATTTAAAATCTTATTCGTAAATTTAGAAGAATAAATCCTCTGAACCTAACAAATAAAAGATTTTTAAATGAAACCCATATTCAAGCTTGAAATATTTAAGATTAATGTATTTAAATCTTTATTATTAAGAATTTTGTGATTAAAAATTATTATTCTTTTTATTAATTTCGCATGTAGCAGGCTTTTAAATTTTTGTAATCAATTCATCGCTTTATGTACTAAACACAATCTTTATATGTAAATAAAAATGGTAAAGAGTAACTCAACGATTGTGTGTATAAAAATTGTGTTTAGTGTATAAATCAATGAATAAATAGTTTGCAAGTATTTATCAGCCACTGTACATAAAATTGTTCAAAAATCAGATTTGAAAAATGCAAGTCCTTTTTGGCACTCTGCTCTTTACATTCTTTGTTTTCCTTAATCTCAATGGTAAGTGCAATCTAATATATAATTACTGAAAAAAAATGTTACATACTCTCATTTCTTACTGTAGCCAATTCTTTAATAACCATTTATTTAACGAGTCGTGAAAGGAGGCAAGTATCGACGAGTGAGAGTTTGTCGTCTCTTACTCTCTTCTCAACCCTCTCAACTTCCTCTCCTCCTTTCAATCCTCACCCTCAACCCATTACCCCTCACTCTTTTCGCTCTCCTCATCCTCTCTACTCCACCTCTCTTTCCCCCCTCTATCTTTTCGCTCTCACCACCTCCCCCAACACTCCTTTCTCACGATCATCTCTCTCCTTCACCCTCTTTCTCCTCTCTTCTAACACTCTCTCGCTCCTCTTCTTCTTTCTCTCCAATCCACCCCCCTCTTCATCCCCTTTCACCCTCCGTATCTTCTCGCTCTCAACTCCTCTCCCTCTTCTCCTCTCCCTCTTCTCCTTTCTCTCTTCTCCATATCCCCCTCCCTCTTTTCACTCTCCTCTACCTCTTTCTCCTCCTCCCCTCTTTCTTCACTCTTTTCACACTGTAGCCCCTCTACTCCTTTCTCTCCTCTGCTCCGCATCTCCTCCCCCTACCCTTTTCACTCATCACCCTCCCTCTCCTTCATCCTCTTTCACCACTTTTCTTCGCCCTTTTTTTAACGCTCTCCTCTCCCTTTTTCCTGCTTCTCCCTCTCTTCTCGCTCTCGCCCCTCTCCCTTCTCCTCCTCTCTCTGTCATCAAGCTATCACCCCTCTCTTTCTCTCTATGTCATATATTTCTTACTTCTGTCGGTATTCTTTTGCTCTTAATTTTGGTAAAGTAGGAGCCAATTATAGTTTTAGCGAAATTTACTTTTGCTGCTATAGCAGTGAAAGTATAAGTAAGTAAATAATAATAATAATATTAATAATAATAATAATAATAATAATATCATTTTGTTTTTTGAATTTTTGACATCGAATTCGTGATCAGGGACCTCTAAAACCACGTATAACAATAATTTTGAAAAGAATACAAAATTTATTTAGCATGAACTTTTATGTTCATTTCAATTTGTTCAGATTATCCCGACGACGAGGATAACAAAAAATATTATATAAACACATATAATTTGAAAAAATATTCAACTTCATATATCGTCATTTTTTCTTACAGAAGTAAGCTCACAATCCTCGAATACATCGAGAGGCACAATAAACAACCTTTCGCATACTGATGACCTAAGATTTGTACGTAGGAATGAAGTACTACGATTGCCAAACGGTGGTACTTATACAGCTAAACATAATGGCATCATTAAGTTAGATTATCTAAGCCCTAGAGGGCCTATATCTGTAGATGAGAATAGTATAGGATTACAATTGTACATCCACCCGGATCATTACTTGGTGGGCCTAGAACTGTAACAGGACAAGGTGATGCTAATAATGAAAGAATGATCTATTTATGAATGAATCAAGTGTTATAATTGCCAAATAGTGGTACATGAAGGTTCTTCTAGTCGTCAATTCCACTAATTGGATTTGCAATTTTCAGAGTAAATACTAAAGTATAGTTTATAAGATGTTTATAAAAGTTTCATGTTCAATGTTGCATTCAATAAATTTATATTAAATGCTTTAATATCTTATTGATTTTAATCTCTTTAAGGAGTGACTGCCATAATGTATTTTAAATTAATGTTTCGACAACACGTTGGAATTTTAATTTAGATTTCATAATACACAGAAAAAATAACTGATTCAAAAAGTGGAAAATGTTTGCGAAATTTTAATAAACAGAATGTCACTTTTTGACAGATCCCAATTTTCAGAAGATTTTGTATAAACTTATCAAATAGTGGATTAAGTTTACGAATTTGATAAATTTATACAAAATCTTCTTAAAATTGGGATCTGTCAAAGAGTGACATTCTGTTTATTAAAATTTCGCAAACTTTTTTAGTATTACTTAAACCTCGCGCTAAATTAAGAAGGTACGAGTGCTGCCAACTATCGATCCACATTATTCCTCTGTACTGATTAGAGTTCTTAAATTCTCGAGAACTTAAATCCAGGTTATAGGACCGAGAATGTGACAAAATTTATGAGAATTTAAAAGAATTTAAGAATTTATGATTTTTAGAAAATGGTTAAATTTTAATAATTTATTAGCTAAGGCATATTTAGGAAAGTAAAATATGTAAAACAACAGCTTACTAGTTAACTAAGACCACAAAATTCATCTTATAATAAACGTCACTTTATAGGTTATGTTAATCTCTAGCATAACCTATGCTTAGCATACATTTGTGACAGTTTTTTCATTTACAACATGTGTAAAGCTTATTAAGAAGTAATAGAAGTACAAAAAGCAGTTTACTACACTTTATTGGTTAATTAATTAAAAATTATCTCCCTTGTCATAAAAATAATCTCTAAAGTCATAAATTCTCAGAAATTCTTAGAGAATTTAAGTCTCGGTTATATTCTCATTCTCGTTACCGTTCTCGAAGTAATATAACCGACTAAGAACTCTAGTACTGATTCAATCAGTGACTTTTGTTCAACTGAATGCATCAGTAACTTTTCACTTATTCATATGTAGAGAGTAACCAAAGATATTAGTACCTTTATACGGCATAGGCCAAGAGTGGGGTCGATTTGTAGTTTTTTTTTATATTAAATGCTTTAATATCTTATTTGTAGTGGGGATAACTGGTGTTTAGCCCATATCGAGGTGCTGCCCTCTTCATAATTTCTTTGCTACCATTTGTTTCCATGGAAACCGCGTCATCGCATGCATGAATGAGTCACCGTTGGTGATGCACCACCGAAAGCAAAGATAATTTTGGTGAGCGATTGTCAGTAAGCCTATGTAGCTATATAACCATATAGAATGATTCCGAAGGCGGCAAGTGAAAAATTAAAGGAAAAAGTTTAGGGAATTGAAATTAATTATATTATAATAATTATAGAATTGCCAATATTATTTTAATACAAGTAATAAGAAAATTTAATTTTTAAATGTAATTAATTAATTTAAACTTGGATTTCTAAAATTTCTAAATTATTTTTTAATACATTCACTTATAAATAGATTTTTTCAATTATGTCTGTAGAAAATTTAATATGATCCGAAATATTTTAAAATAAAATGTATTAATATAAGATTATTTTATTTTTAACTACTCAAAAAATCTTTTACCTACTTCCTTACATAAACTTTGAATTTTTAAAACATAAAGACTTACAGATGAAAACGAAAATTTTCAAATTTATAAGTAAATATCACTTTCTTATTTTTAAATTAAATGCATTTATCATAAGGATCAATCAATTTGTACCAATACAAGGAATCTTATAATATATTATACATTACATTATATTATATCTTATTTTCTATAATTTGATTGAATATTAACAATTGAAATTATTAATAAAAAGGATTTGTATTATTTATTTATATATTTATACATATAATAATAAATAAATAAATGTATAAATAAATTTCAGAGTTAAAAAAATTAATTTTGAGCATAATTCAACTTTTAGGAATTATAATGACATGGAAATAATTTTTTAATCAATTCTAAAATTTTACTCACAAATGAAAGTCAAAAATCAATCTCTATATTCAATTCTTTTCATTTAATAAATTAACTTTTATGATTTTTATGGCTTCTTTTAAGTGAGAAAATATTGTACTTCAATTAAAGATGTTAATTCTCTAAATCCAGAGACTAACCGAAAATTATGCCGAAGAAAGTTAAACACCTACTACACGAATTTATTGATGAATAAATTAATAATAACGATTTATAAGTTCCCAAATTTTTAAGTATCTGAAATCTAAGTTTAATGATTTATAAAATCGTTTAAAAAAAGCTTTTTCTATGATAAAGCAATTATTAAAATTATTTGTTAATAATTTCCAAACTTTTATAATTGAATCTGATTTAATTCATTTACAGTTCAGAAATTTAAAAATTCGGTCATTTCTAATTTAGTATTTTTATTTTTCATCAATTATTTATGTATTCGATATTTATTTTCTTGGATCCAGAGACTAACTGAAAATATCGAAAAAAAACCTGTCCACTTTGCGGGTACATTCACTGGCGCCTTATTAATTAACTTAAGGAGCTATGCTAGATTCTTATTTTCAAAAAATCGATTTTGTTGCATTTTTCCATAGCTAATCATCCTAAAAATAAGTACCCAAAATGTTAAATCGATATCTCTAATAGTTTTTAAATGGGAGCACTTGAAAGCGGTACTGTTCATTATAGCGCTAAGATAATTGCGGGCTAGAAAACAAACAAAAAACATTTTCAAACAAATTTCTAAATGAGTGAAAAACCTTCATACAACTATAAAAAAGCCTCCAGAGCAAAACAGGTCATCAAATCGCGCAATAGGAAGAGAAAATTTTCGTTAA
Organism: Synergus japonicus; assembly: GCA_900474275.1. Taxonomy (NCBI): domain Eukaryota; kingdom Metazoa; phylum Arthropoda; class Insecta; order Hymenoptera; family Cynipidae; genus Synergus; species Synergus japonicus. The sequence goes on from UCOH01012688.1 coordinate 47,459, forward strand.
AAATTTTAAATGCGTTTTTCCCAAAACTGCATTTTTAAAATCGGGTGACGATGTAGCTCGAAACCAATCATCCGATCAACTTCAAATTTTTACACAGTCTGTATTATATGGTTCTACAGAGGATGGACCTGCAACTTTTTGTTATATAAAAAATTAAAACTTTTATAAACAAAAAACAAGCGTTTTTTTAAGCAAAAATTGAAATTTTTTTTTCAAAACTATGCCATTTTTATCATTTTTAATATTTTCAAAAGCTAGAGGTCCATCCTCTAGAGAAACTCATATAGTTTACTAAAAAAAATTTTTTTTTTCGAGCAACCTGTTATAGCCGACACCGTCACCCGTATTTCAACTTTTTTTAAAGGACATTTGCAGTTCGCCTTATATCTCCGCTTCCAATGAATATTTTTTGACGAAAATTTCATGATAAATACGTGAAGACATGTACACTATACTGCAAACATTTTAGAAAAATTACAAGTGTAGTTCTTTTTTTTTAAATCTTCAAAAATTACTGTTTTATTCGTCCGAGAAACTAGCATAGCCCCTTCACTAATTTACTTAAGGTTCTATCGACTTATTCAAAAATTTCTTGTACCAATCCTGCAGGAAACAGTTCCTGAAATGAGGAAATGTTCCTGAAAGGAACATTTATACATCTTGACTTTTTTTTATATTGTGCGTTGTTTGGCTGCAAATTTAAATTTTCGTTTATTTTTTTGGATTTTGAAAATGTAATATAGGACTGAAAATTTTTTCTTTGATCAAAAAATTTCATAAGGATAAATTGTTTGCATTTTTGTTTATTATGAATATCGGTTCATAGAATTTGCAAATTAAAAAAAAAAACTGGATTTAAAAATTTTCAAAATGCTCCAACTTTTTGAATTTTTATCCAAAATGGCTAACTAAGGAACTTGACCTTTATTTTGTGACGCTAAACGAGTATAATAAAGACCAATTCAATCTGTCAATTCTTTCGAAAGTTGTCGAATTAACAAACTAAAAAATCTAGAAATATAAACATACGCATTCGGAAAAACATGTTTTTACAACATGTTATAATAAATTAATAATATAATTAAAGAATACACTTAATAACAATTAATTATACATGCTCGTATTTTCAGTTTCTGAAATCAAAATATAAGGATTGATAAAATTTCTAAGTTATACAAATGTTGTTTTACATATTTTACTTTCCTAAATATGCCTTAGCTAATAAATGACTAAAATTTAACCATGTGAATAATGTAAACAATAAAAATTTTTCTAAAAATCATAAATTCTTAAGTTCTCTTAAATTCTTTTAAATTCTCATAAATTCTGTCATATTCTCGGTCATATAACCTGGATATAAGTTTTCGAGAATTTAAGAACTCTAATCAGTACAGAGGAATAATGTGGACCAATAGTTGGCAGCACTTGTACCTTCTCAATTTAGCGCGAGGTTTAAGTAATACTAAAAGGACACATACACGGAAAAAAAACTGATTCAAAAAATGGAAAAAGTTTGCGAAATTTTAATAAACAGAATGTCACTTTTTGACAGATTCTAATTTTAAGAAGATTTTGTATAAATTTATCAAATAGTGGATACTGAACCTTTTAGAGACGATTCTGTTTTGTAAATATAACTCTCTATAAAATTATAAAAAAAGAACAGTGAATCTGCATACTTTACATTGGTTACATAGTGCAGCTTGAAAAGCAGATCAAATGCGATTATGGGACTTGCGTATGAATCTATTGGGATAGATTTTTTGTCTCCCTGTATAAAATATGGATCCCTTTGTTGACCCCTCACGCATATTATGTACGGTTGTACATTTCCCTTTTTTTCTGATGCAAATCCCTCTACGTAATTGGTGATGCTTGTTCCTTCCTTAAACATTGAAATTCTATATATTTAAATAGTTTGGAATTTTGAAATAAAATATAATTTGATAAATAGATAAATATATGAAGGTTGTAGAGATTGTTTAAAGGATTCTTACCGGGAGATATATAATTAATTCCGAATTAGGAAAGATTTCTTTTGATTCCTGAGAAGGATTTTCTGTTATAGAACGGATTTTCTCTTCTCCTGTGCCAATTTTAAGCTGAAAAAATAATAATTAGAAGATAATTCTTGAATTCTATTTTAAATTAAAAATTTAAAAAAAGAATAACCTTTTTTTTTTCCTCTTCCCGAATTGTTGGCCTTTCTTTTTCTTGTGAAATTCGAAGTTGGTAGCAAAGCAACTAATAAACTTAAGGCTTTCCAGTTGTCTGAAAATATTGAAGGTGTATAAATTGAATAATAAGGAAGTAGATATATTAAAAACGTTGGTTAGAATAGTTTTTTAGTTTAGTAAAGAAGAATATTATTTTTAAGAGAAAATAATTACTCACCATCTTTAATGAATGCTGCTTTTCGAAAGATATTTGGCTTTTTTTCACGGCTATAGTTAATAATCATCGATGAATATACTGACGGGAACTTCGACAGAAAGTTGTTATTTATTGTCTCATTCATCATGATTTGAAACTCCTCTTCAATCTTATGAAAAAAAAAACAAATAATGATATTTAAAAACACAATATCAGAAAATAATTGAACAATAATTGAAGAAAATAAATATAATTTAAATATATAAATTTTAGTATGATGATTTTTTTGAAAGTTATTTACCAATTCACCATGGAAGTCGCAAAAAGTCTGGGATATTTTTCAACAATATCAAAAATCGTAGGATGTTCACTATTAATCCAGTGACGTCTATCTGCAAAAGTTTCTACTAAACACTCGGTTGTCTATAAAGAAATTAACATTAATAAATAAATAATGTCAATTAAATATTATTATAAAAATTGATAAATTATGAAATATTATTAAGTTAGTTCATATACCTTTTCGTCTAATATTTCCTCCGATAAACGATTTGTTTCCGAAGTAAGAGTTTCATGATTTTCCTTACTTTTTCGATTTTCTTTTACCCTTTTTGTGACGTACTTTTTTTTTGAGGGGCTAACATTTTTGCGGGCATTCCATAGCCTAAATTCGATAAACCCTTTTCTGGTAACCTTGTCGAAAAAATGCTCCTATAAACCAAAATAAATAAATAACATATTTAATATTTGAGTAAACAGTAGTTAAATAAAAATCATTTTACACAGCCAGCAGGTCTGCTCATATCTCTCAGAGAAGGAAATTCCTGAATTAGAGCTTTAGCCAAGCACCATTTCGCCTCGTCAGGAGGATATCTGTTGAATTAATAAGATTATAGTTTCCGAGAATACCAGATTTCTCAAACGAAGAAATACAAATTCTAAGCACTTGAGTAATAATTAATTAGTTAAAAAGATACTAATTTTTAAAATTCTTTCCATAAATTTCTCCGATAATTAAATTGCAGAAAATGTGATTTCGAGAAATATGGACATATTTCGATTTATTTAAGGGCATGTATTACTTACCCGATCCCTACCTTACCGACATTTTTTTCTCTGTAACCCTACGTCTACATTTATTGAGGTATCACATTGAAAATTTCTATATTTGAAGCTAAAGCCTTAAGGTACGTTTGTCTGGTCCTAAATATTGACATTTTTAAAAAAATAATTTTTTGAAAAAATTTTTTTTTATTTTTACAAAAATTTAAGACCAGACAAACATACATTAGCATATTTTCTTTAATTTTATAAATTTTCCATTTGATATTTTTATAAATGTAGACATAGCGTTACAGAGAAAAAAATGTCGGTAAGGTAGGGATCGGGTAAGTAATACATGCCCTTAAAGGGCTGTTTTCTCGGACTCCAGTTTCAGTCATGATTGCGCGGGTTCTGGTTCCTCCATTTTTAAGTGCAAGTAAATCGCGAGTAAAAACTTCTTCAGTAGCTTCTAATTTATTTGAAATAAAATTAAATCTTGGATACAATTAAAAAGGAAAAGTTTCAGCTAGTTTTAATTTTTTTCGATGAACGTTTATATACGTTCATCGCGAAAGTTTTTTAAAATAAAATTTTGTTTATACCTTTGGCACAATAAAAGGTATACACTGTAGAAAAAACTATTTGTAAAAGTACGTGTTGTATTTTTACACAGCAAAGTTCCTTTCTTAAAAAATAGATGACTTGTCGAGTGTCCGCAGTTTATTCGTGATCTGATTGGTTGAGAGATGGTCACGTGGGATCGTCACAAGTGTGTAACGTGAAGTAACTATATAGGCGCGCGAAGCGCGCTGTACTGTTAATTTACGATCTATATATAAGATTGCAAGCAAAGTGTTCACATCTTTTATGGATTCAAAATTTCCACAATTACTAAATTTACAGATTGAAATTGGAACTTAATTTCCAAAACTAATAAGTATACTTTATTGAAATTTTTAAAGGTTACATCGGTTCACTGATTAAATTAGTAAGAACTTACTGATAATCAGTGGACTAATTACTGAATTGATCAGTGAAAAGCCGTAAATCACTGATTCATCAATAAAATACTTAATTACTAATTCAATCAGTGAAATTTTCACTGATTCAAATTTAGAGAGTTCTACATTTGCATAGTATATTTCAAGGTCACTATAAAATTAAAATTAGTTATTTACCCGTAAATACATTGAAAATACTCTTATATGAATATATTTTATATAATAAACATTATATAATATAGAATATTAATTTTTCTTATTCACTTAAGATTTATTAATTATGAATCTCATTAATCACACGGCCTCCGAACTTAGTGTCACAGAAATGTTAAAACTTGATGACATACTTTAATAGACACAATTAGTGATTTCCTAAAATCTGTTATCATACCCCTTATAATGGTGTGGCTATACCGTACCCCATAGCGCCTGATTATAGGCACAACATCTTGTGCGTATCGGCACGACAGAGCACTGCTTTGGATTGATTAATTATCGATCCACGAGCAGTAACGCACAATTACGCTAGGTACCCGGCTACCTGTCTTTCCCATTAATAACGCGAATTTTAATGGGGATAAGACACGGGCGCTGGCCCACTATCATCGTCCGGCACCAGCTAGACCTACTCAACCGAGCAGTCTTGGACTTTCGGATTTTTTCGACTGGCATCGCAGCTTCATCACTACTTCTACATTCATCTTCGGCATCGCAGTACTTCGGCATCTTGATCTTCAGTATAACCGGTAGATATAGGAAAGAAGACACTTGTACGCTATTCCAAGCTGAGGATCTTCTTTCAGTAAATTTTGTTTTCCCTATCCTTTAATTTGTTGAAGGGTAGTTTTCTCGAGGGGTATCAATGTACGCTGCTCCAAGCTATTGATACACCTCCTT
>UCOH01012689.1:0-11587 GCA_900474275.1 Synergus japonicus
CAACATGTAATCATTACATCATAAGCCATAATTAGAATTGTAAACATTATTTCATTCATATTTATGTAACTGACCCTTACGACTCGAGCCACCTGCAACACTAATAAGTCTCTAAATCTACAAGAGGACATTGACCTGTATACCAAAACATTCGCCCTCAAAGGCACACTATAAACTCCGTCTGTATAGGAGACACCCACAAGAAACATACACTCTCTCAATCACTCAACGCGTCCGTGAGAGGTCCAGAAGCCACCCTCGCTAGTGCAAATGACCCAAAACCAGAATAACACCTGCAGAGTATCCATGTGCACTAACGCTACAACATTTACATAGACATTGTATTAACACTAGTCTATTGAAATAGCGCCACTCACAGACACTGCACTAACACTGGTCTACTGAAATCTCTTAGTATCTAGGATCAGCATAAAAACAGCATGGCCCATAGAGGACCCAGTCTCAGTTTGAGTTTGAGTTTCAGTTTGGTCTTAAATTCGGCGGTTAAGAGTCGAGTTTCAGTTAAAAGAGTGAAGGATGCAGATCTACTACGGTGAATATGTGTGAAGTGTCGAATCGTGAAGGCAACAGTTCGACCCAGTGTTAAAACAAGTGGAGGGTGAATCCTAAAAACTTAAAAGTGCAGAAGTGAACTTATAAAATATCTAAACCCCACTAAGGAGAAGTTAATAAAACTATTGAAATTGCTGAACTTGCAAAAGGAAGGAAACTCAGTGATACGAGGAGGATCATAAAAGGATTACCAGTACGCATCTAACGAAACATCACCGGTAAGCCCACTCATTCAGCACTCAACTCAGGCTCATTTTAGCTTTTCGTAAGGGTCATCTTCGCAAATATATGTATTAAAATTGAATAGTAATTTAAATTAATAAATCGTGTAAATTCTATTTGAAATCTCTCTTTCATTTGGCTTGTCCTCGTTCCCAGATTCGCATTAAGTTGTGGACTAAAACGAGGGAATTAGTTATATAGAAATCGAGTCTGTTGCCAGGTAGGTCGGTTAGTAAATAAATATTAGGTAGGACGTAACACTACGCTTGAAATCGATTTTCCCCAAGAAAATATACTATTTTAAGGGCATGTGATACTTTACCATAAGAGCAATTTAGTTTATCCAATTATACATTCATAATAATAAATATTTTTAGCTAATAAGAGTCAACAAACCTTTCCCTCATGTAGACAAAGGTTTATTGACTTTTATTAGCTAAAAATATTTATTATTATGAATGAATAATGGGGTAAACTAAATTGTTCTTATGGTAAAGTATTACATGCCCTTAAGGGTTACTGTAGTATTTCAATCGATTCGAACTATTTTGTCCATCCGTCACAACCCGTGAAACCACATAAAAAACTAGAAGTAAATGTGATGATTTATGGCTACAATTTTTCATACCCAAGTTTTTTTGGGGCTGAAAATTTTTTGAAGCAATCTTCTTATATACTAAAAGTATATTTTGGGTAGGTGTGCCGGTCATGTGGAAGTTGAAAAAAATGTTCAAAGTTGTGATGATAAATTATTGAAATTTATCTCAAATTAGTCTTTATCCCGTAATTTTTTTTTACTGTGTGGTTTTTGAAAAAGAAAAAAAATGCACTGTCTTCTACTTGATCTACTCTATAAAATTTCACCAAACCGATAAAATAAAATTTTTTCGCAACAAAACAAAAGAAGGTACAATAAGTTGTAATGTTCACTTCTACCATGAGGATATTTTTTGTTGCAACTCTAATATTTACCCTGAAATCGAGATAAATATTACATATGGGCTATTCAATACAAAATTTACAATCAAAAATTTATTTTGCGCGAAATATATGTTTTTGTGTTTTTTGATAAAAAATATTGTAAATGTATTTTTTTACTTCCTTATTTCCATAAACAAATCATTTTTTTTTAACTTTGGCACTATTTTTCTTCATTTGTTTTTTTTATTGAAAAATGTACTTCAGACACTTTAGTACTACTGCCAACATTTGAGAATGGACCGTTGAAAATTGTGTCTGTAGAAAAATTTTGCACTTTAGCTCTCGCGCTCGGACCACAAGCGATCACCTGATCTGGCCGGGCAAACGAACGTCGAGCACGATAGCTAAAGTTCAAAAATTTATTACAGAAAGAATTTTGAACGGTCCATTCCCAAATTTTGGGAGTAGTGACCAAAGTGTCTGAAGTACATTTTTCAATAAAAAAAAAAAAATTAAAAAAATTAGTTCCAAAGTTTAAAAAAATAATTTGTTTATAAAAATAGGCCATATTTTTATAAACAATTGGTCTAAAGAATTTCTTGAAATGTTTATTGAAAAGCTGAGATAAAATCTTAAATTTTACTACAGTTTTATCCCGTGTGGAAATATGTCATGGTGGTCTTGAATCATGCATCACCAGTACAGTTTTTCTCACGCCTTACTGTATACAGTAACACTATACCGGCCCGAGATTGGCACTGTGCAGTTTTACTATTGTTGAATTTTGTCAAGTCAGACTACCTAGTTACGACACAGAAGTAAGCGGCAATTTCGATGCAATAAATATGTCTAGTTTTTGTCTTGGCACTCTGTAATTTTACTATTGTTGAACCTTTGTCAAGTCAGACTGCCTAATTGCGACACAGAAGTAAGAGACAATTTTGATGCAGTAAATATGTCTAAATTTTGTCTTGGCATTAGATAGTATGGCTTTTCGGACTTATAGAAAATGAAAAAAATATATATAATTTTAATAATGTTCACATGCAATCTTTAAAAGAAAACCCATTAATTAAGAAATTGTACTTTTTACCAAAAATTTTCAATTAATGAAATATATCGAAACGTTACATCCCAGTCTAGCCACTGTACCATCAGTCTATGCCGCGCCAAAATAGATTCAAGGCGAACTGTACAGAAACAGTACAACGCCATGACAATTTTCCACACGGGATGTTACTACTGTTTTACGTGCAATTTAAAAAAAATTTTTTTTTAATGTCGACAATAAAAAATTCTAGAAAAATGCCCATATATGGCTATGAATTGTCGAAGTGGTGAAATTCAATGTTAATAACTTGAATCTTACATTCATAATAATAAATGATCAATTCAATTGCAGTTGCAGGATAAGACTCTTGAACAGTCGTCATTGGTTAATAAACCAGTGTGTTCTGCACCAGACAACTTGGAAAAGCCAAAAGACACTTATTGCAGGATCTACGTGTCTTTAGTAGTAAATACCTCTGAAATTTGGTTTCAATACGGATAAATGGTCAATAATAATTTCTCATTTATTTGTTATAATAGGATCAACGCGATATGATGGATGGCAGTGTAAAGACTTGTGACGTATATAAAATTTTTCATGTTTTAAATGTTCACTTTTACAAAACCTAAAACCGTAGAATTTATTGATATACAATTCATATTAAATACTGTTAAAGTACATATTAAATTTCCTTTATTACTGAAATATGTACATTAAAATTGATGTAAATAAAAACAAAAATTTATTTTATTTTTATAAATTTCCTGAAAATTTGTATGGGTCCACATAGACCGAGAGGACACAACAGGATGGGTGACACGGATATTCACACACCTATGAATATCCATATATATATATATATATATATATATATACAGATAATGAGATAGCAAGAAGGAGACTGGCCGAGGGAAGGCAGTTGGAAATTGGATTCCAGCCCAGCTGGTTGAAAAGACGTGATACAAACGAGCTGCGTGCTCAATAAACGCAAACCATTTCCAAAGGTGATCGCCGCGGCCTAGTGATTAACAAGATAAGAAGACTGACTTTTGGGGACGCCCAAAAAACCACAAAGAATAAAAAAAAAAAAAGATCAGTGAGAATCTCAAAATCCGTTCCAGTGGATACCAGGATATCATCGGACGGCCCTCAACCTCGGTGGCGAATCATCACGGTTCCTCTGCATCCAAGTTGGAGATTTGTATGACGTATCGTGCGTGAAAAGTGACGAATTGTAAACAACCACAATAATAGCCAGTGTACAAAAATGTCCGGGAATTATCCGCGAAAACCTTTGTAATCGGGAATTCCAGGTATACGACTGATTATTGTGGATTGATGTAACCAATAATTCCTTTTGGTGCGATCGATTAAAAGCGTTAGCAATCACGTAAATAACCGGTAGATGATAGGGAGCGAATCGGTTGACTAATTTATTTGTCTCTCTTTACTATTCAGGCTCTTTAAATTATATAATTTATTATCTTTTAATATACATCTATAGGCTGAAATAAAGTTCGTGGTTCTTGATTTAAATTCCAAAATGGCCTTTTTACCACACACACCACCACGTTCCATAATTGGGACACCACAAATGGCGCCCAACGTAAATAGAATAGCGGAGAGACAAATAAAGACGAGAGAAAACTTAAATTTAAATGAGAATCGGGGAGAACAAAATTCGAGAAGAAATAGCATAGGTATTAGAGAAATAATGAGTGAGAGGAATGAAAGTCCAGAAAGAACCGACAATCAGATAAACAAACAAAATAATAACCAGGGGACTAATCAACCTCAGAATCAGGGAAATATTCAGATAAACTTAATGACGCAAATGCTAAAAACAATTACAGAAACTTTTAATCAATTACAAAATAGTGTGGCGGCTCCACAAAGAAATACAAACACGCCGCGAGTGAAAATCGACATAGAGATGCCAAAATTTGAAAACGAATATCAAAATAGTCCAATAGAATTCCTTGACGACCTTGAACAATTCTTACAAATTAAACAAGTACCGGTAGAATGTGAACCAATGATAATAAAATCAACGTTGAAGCGTAGAGCAAAATCGTGGTATCTAGCAAGTGCGAACGGCTTTTATAATTATGATGAATTTAGGAATAGATTTCTTGAAGAATTTCACTCTATGGAAGCGCGAGCGGAAAAGGGAAATGCGTGGAGAACCAGAAAATATTCGAGAGCTGATGGGACTTTCGTAACATATTTTCATAACCAGGTTCGACAAGCATATTATCTTGACCCCCCGATGTCAGATTACATGAGGAATTACTCAATAATTCGTCAGTTACCTAGAAACATACAAGACAGACTAGCAACCGTTGATTTTGAAGACACAAATAAAGTAGTAAAGACAATTGCATGGATAGATAGTATAGAGAGAGAAAGAGAACAAGAGAGGGATAGGTATGAAAGGAGATATCAGGGATTTAAGAATAGAGGAGACGATAGACGATACGTGCGTGACAGAGAATCTAAAGACGATGAAACGAGAATTTATGATAAAGAAAAAAATAAGGAAAAATATGATAAATATCGCGAAAGAACGGGAGATAGATACAATGATAGACAGGAAGTAACTAGAAATGAAGGCAGGAAAGAAGTAGGAAAGAGAGAAAGAAATTATGAGTTTAGAAAAAGATACAGGGAAGAGAACAATAGAGATAAGAATGAATATAGAAGGGAGAAGAGATATCCGGAGGGGAATAAAAGAGTAGATTGGCGTAGGGAAAGTAGAGAAAGAGAGAAATGGGGAAACCGAGATGGATATGAGAGAGATGGAAAGTATGAGGAGAATAGACAGATGGACAGACGGATGAAACAGGGAGAACAAAGACAGAGAATAAATGCGATAATTGAAGACGAAAATGAAAAAGAGAATGAGAGGGAAGATTCGAGAGAAGAATGGGATGAAAGTGTAGAAAGCGAGAATTTAAACTAAAAAACGACAGTAAGGAAGGTCCCATTACTTGTCGATGGCTCCGAAGTATTTTAGAGGACCTGTCACACGATGTGGAAGGACAAATAGATGAAGAAAAAATGAAAAAATTGAAATTAACTAAATATAAATGTCCGCTGATAAAAACAACAATTAATGGGGAAGAAACGGAAGCAATAATTGATACAGGAGCACAGATAGATTGCATGTCAGAAGACAAATTTAACATGATAGAAAAAGACAAAATCTCGGTGTTACCTGCAAGCAATGTAACGGTTAGAGGGGCATTCACAAAAAAAGCATATACAGAAATGACGATAATAAACAAAAGCAAAATAACGGCTCAGAAAAGGAAGAGAAGAAGGAAAAAGAGAAGTTAAAAGAAAAAATGAAAAGTAAAGAAGTCAATGAAATAGAAAAAATTTAAATAAAAAATCATTAAATAATTTACAAAATAAATCATATAAAAGGAATGAACAAAATAATATAAGAGGGCAAGCAAACGGTAAACAAATCGCGAATTTAAAATTGAAAATAAACAATAAGCAAGCGACAAAATCAGATAACTCAAAGATAAACAAGCAGACAAATGCGACCGAAGAAACAAACTTTGAGAATATTCTAAATAAGAAAAATAATGATATAAAGCGGAAAATCCTAAATTCAATTAATGGGGCGGGGGATAATAGCCATAAAAATCAAGATAAACAGAAAAGTAAAGATATAGAGGATTCAATTAAACAAATAAAAAATATAACCGAAAATGAAAGACAGGAATTACGAAAAATATTTAAAAAACATGAACACATTTTTTCAAACAAACCAGGAAAAATAAAAGGATATGAACACAAAATAAGGGTGAAAAATACAAAAACAATTATTAGGAAACATTATCCGGTGCCATTATTAAAGAGAAAAAAAGTTAGAGACGAATTGAAACACCTATTGAAATTGGGAATCATAGAAAAATCAACAAGCGAATTTTGCAATCCCTTACGTATAGTAGAAAAAGAAAATGGAAAGATACGTATTTGTTTAGACGCGAGATGGCTGAATGAAATTGTGGTGGAGGAGCATGATGGACCACCAGAAATAGATGATATTTTGCAAAAATATCAAGGCACATCATTTTTCTCCACAACCGACCTAACTCCAGGATACTTTCAAATTCCATTAGAAAGAGAATCAAGAAAGTATACAGCTTTTGTCTTTGATGGAAATACGTATCAATTTACTCGGATTCCGTTCGGGTTAAAAACAGCAAGTAACGGATTCATACATGCGATAAACTCAATTTTGACAGATGAATGCACAGATTTTCTAACAATTTATGTCGACGACATTCTGGTTACATCAAAAACTTTTAAAGAGCACATAAAACATTTGGATAAAATTTTCCAAAAAATTGGAAACGCAGGTTTAACATTGAAACTAGAAAAATCGGAATGGTGCAAACCAGAAGTAAAGTTTTTGGGTTTCAAGTTGACCCCAAATTGTATAAAAGCTGATGAGAGTAGAATGAAAGCAATAAGGGAAATTCCATTACCAAAAAATCGACATGAATTACAAGCAATATTGGGAGTCTGTGGATATTACAGTAGATTTGTTAAAAAACATGCAACATATGTGCACCCTTTCCGAGACATATTAAGTTCGAATAAAAAATTTGTATGGACAGAAAAACATGAAAAAGAATTAGAAAACTTAAAAAGAAACTTTACAGATTCAGTAACGCTGTACCATTATAATTTAGATAAAAAATTTCATGTGCAAACAGATGCACCACAAATTGAAAAAAATCTGGCTGATTAACATTTAGAAATTTTTATGATATAGATTGCAGATCTGGACCACACGGCCATCCAAATATACATCTTAGAAATATGGAAGTTCTCTACAATTATGTTTTTAATTATGTCTCAGACATATATTTCATTAATTGAAAATTTTCGGTAAAAAGTACAATTTTTTAATTAATGGGTTTTTTTTAGAGATTGCATGTGAACATTATTAAAATTATATATATTTTTTTCATTTTCTATAAGTCCGAAAAGCCATACTATCTAATGCCAAGACAAAATTTAGACATATTTAATGCATCAAAATTGTCTCGTACTTCTGTGTCGAAATTAGGCAGTCTGACTTAACAAAGGTTCAACAATAGTAAAACTACACAGTGCCAATCTCGGGCCAGTATAGTGTTAAGGCGTGAGAAAAACTATACTGGTGATGCATGATTTAAGACTGCCATGACATATTTCCACACAGGGATATATGGGTAAGTTTATTTCAGTGAATTAGTTTTGATTAAAATTACAAAAAAAAAAAGGAATTATAAATTGTATTAATTTACTCTTTTCTTTCATTTATAGGATCCACTTATAGTCCCCTTCCCGTGTGTTACATCTCACATGTAACTCAATCTGGCGACGTTTATCTGCATCTAGAAAATTACATGCAAATCCTTATGAAGTTGATGACGAAAGTAATTTCAAGTAAATTGAGTGGCGATTTTACTCCGTTAGCTGTGTCGAGAATAAACCATGCAAAATTATATATGGTTATATCTCATCAGGATGGACACTGGTACCGTGCCAGTGTACATAATATTAATTATACGACCAAGGAAGTTGATGCCTTTTTGATAGATTTCGGAGATACCATCAGAGCCAATTTCAGCAGCTTAGTGGAACTGGAGCCTATTTCCAAAATTTTAGCTCTCATCCCTGGTCAAGTAAGTATAGCAACAGTATTGTTTAATTGAGAAGTCTGTCAGCAATTGTTACTCGCAGACGTAATGTAATTTTAAAACTCGTATATTTTATACGCTTTATTAACATTTTTACATTCTCATCAGAGAGAATGTATTATATTTATGTAAAATTTGACCCCCTCATTTTTTGTTTAATCTTCACGTTTTGTGACCCCCTGATCCCGAAAAACATGGTTTTACCAATTTGTCCGTCTGTCTGTGGGTGTGTGTGTGTGTGTGTGTGTGTCTGTGTGTCTGTAGATTTTTAGCTTTCGTTCACGATTACTTTCGAAGGAATTAACCGATTGGATTGCTCTTTGGTATACTCTTTTAGTGTCTTAAAATTAAGGCCGAGTTCGTTGGCCAGCCATTTTTAATGAAAATTAAAAAAGTTAGAGCATTTTGAAAATTAAAAAAAAAAAAAATTAATTTAAAGCCAAATAACGTACGATATGAGAAAGAGTCAAAGGATGTAAAATATATTTTTTTGAACGACCTAAAGGACTCATGTAACAATTTTCAGAATTTTCTTAAAAAATCGAAAATTCAAATTTTTAGTCAAATAACGTGAGATATAGAGAAAATGATAAGAATATAATTATTTGTCTTTAAAAGATCTACACATTCTCCATTGAACATTTTTTAATACGATAATTAATACGATTATTTTTTTAATAATTCATTTTCTAACTTATGAATGTTTATGATGAGAATGTGTTCCTTAAGGTCGATAGAACCTTAAGAAATAAAAGTATATAAACGAATGAAAGCGCGTATATTGTGATGAGAATGTGTGCTTACAATAGCACCCCTAGTTTTATTTTATTTTCAGGCGTTCAAAGTCCACGATGACAACGTACCGCTCTCTTCATTCAACGAAGAAAATGTTATCCGCTTTAGAGAAATGTCGCTTGCTTAATCTCTTTTATCTGTGACAAATCCCACAATAGTTAATATTAACCCTATTTATTATTATATGTCAACAGCAGTCATACAATTGTTTTCACACGAGCCCACAAATGATCTTGTACACATTCATAATATTTTATGTAGTTCATAACTATAATATTTAGGTATAAATAGTTAATTATATTTGATTTTTATAGTGAAAGACCATTATTTTGTTTTAAATTTTAAATACACTTAGAAATCTTAAGAAAGTTATCATAGCTATAGATTATGTAAATATGTAATAAAGATTTTTTATCTTATTAGGAATAAATAATTGTAAAATATGATTATTGTTTTATGTGTGGATTTATTGAATTTCAATTTCCCGTTAAAATCTATAACACATACTGTTCAGAAATATTCTTAATTTTAACTTTGAAAATGTTCCTTATATAATTTAATTTTGTCTTTATTTTCAATTCGAACGGTACAAGGTTTATTGCTTCTATTGTTCAAGCAGGTAGTCATAAGCCTTGTATTTATAAATCTGTAGACCCTTATAATTAGTTTTACGACTGATTCAAGGTTTATTGTTATAATATAAGCTTTGATCAGTTGAGCTCGAGAGTTCAGAGTGAGCGGTACGCTTTTCGGGAGTTTTCGAAGTCGATACCTTTTGAACATTTTACAGAGGTGGCTGTTCCACCTTTGTACACTTTCGTTTATTCGCGTCAGCATTGTGTGTGTTTTCTGTTTTTTTGGATTAATGTGTGCTTCCTGATAAAGTGTTGAGAGCATTACTGTAAATTTTTGTCGATTATAGTTTTTCTTGTGAAGGGCTTTTTTTCTCCATTCGCTGAATGGAGGTTTTTTTATGCCAGGTAAATAAACCTATCTATTTTTTCTCAACAACAAGGTGTTTCTTTTTCTATAACCCACCTCTCTCCTCTGATATGTCATAAATCGGCTAACAATTTGGTCCTTCGAGCCGGATTGGAGAGAGATTGTGGTGTTCTATTTTTTATTATTTTTCTATTTTTCTCAGAAAGCTCTAGTCTCTTTTTTTGAACTGTATAAAGTAGCAATATTCTAAAGTATCATGGCACCTACAGCCTTGAGAGGGTTAATTGCTCTTCAAAACTCTCGGGCAGATGAAATTAGGAGAATACATGTGCGATTTGAAGAAGGTGCTTCTGAAAGCCTTACTCGCAGTATTTTAGAGACAAGACTCGCATCTATTGAAAAAATATGGGAAGAAGTTCGCGCTACTCATGCCGATATTATTGTGAGGGAAAATTCTCTTACAGAGCCTTATATAGTCGATGACGTGTTTGCTCAAATTGGAAATGCCTATAAATCCCTCCAAAGTGATATGTTGCGAGCCCTAGATCGAATTGATACGTCATCAATAAACAGTACCCCGGGTGATATTGGAACGGTGAACGATTCTAACTTGAATCCTTGAACCGCGAAACTACCTAAGCTAGATCTTCCGATATTCTCGGGTCGTTACGAAGATTGGGAAAATTTCTGTGATCTATTTTCCTCCCTTGTTCACGATAACACACAACTAAGCAACGTGACGAAGTTGCAATATTTAAAGTCGTATCTTACGGGTTCCGCAGCTGATCTAGTCAAAGACGTGGCTACGACCCACACGAATTATTCGTCAACCTGGCAGGCCTTGAAAGTGCGATTCTCTAATCCTCGCCTGACTGTAAATAATCTCTTAACTACCTTAATGGATTTGCCATATTTAAAAAGGGAATCTGCTGAAGATTTGCGTAGTTTTAGCGATGAAGCTCAGCGTATTGTGCGTGCATTGACAAATCTAGAAATGCCCGTAAAGCATTGGGGAATATGGTTGGTTTATGTATTGGCAAGCCGTCTAGATCCTGAATCTCGTAAGTGGTGGGAGGCTGACCTTAGTGTTAAAGATCGTCAGGCGGTCTCTAAAGCTGCTGCATCCTTAACAGAGATTGATAAATTGAAGCGATTTCCCAGTTTTGACGATTTCGTAGAGTTTCTCGAACAGCGTTCTCAGGCACTTGGTATGATTGCGGCTGACACTAAAAGCTTTAAGAGGATTGTCCCTACTCAATCAAATTTTCGAGCAAATTCAAAACGAGCGTTGCATGCAAATGCATCACCTAGTACCACGCGAATTGGAAAATCAGCCTTTCGTAAATGTCCGCTCTGTAATGGAGGACATTATATC